>VWZO01001566.1:144871-233220 GCA_013396975.1 Bucco capensis | reverse complement strand
CCCGCGGGGGGGACCCGGGCCCGCCGTGCCGCTGGGGACCGGGAACGGGCCCGGGGTTGTGGGCTGCGTCCTCGCTGCTTGCCGAGTGCCCCTTCGCGACGGCTTCTAGCTGCGAGTGCGTTCGGCCGTTTGCTGAATTCTTTCCACCTTCTTAAACAAGAGCCGAGATTGCACCGTGCACATGGCTGTTTCTCTAAAGAGGCCCTGCAACAGAAACGGGGCGGATAGGCTTTACATTCAGAGTGGGCTTGAAGTAGAAACAATAATTAAAACCAAAACCAACTCAAACCCAAAAAGACTAGGAGCTTTTTTGGGAGGGTGTGTGAGTGCTTGTCCATAGCCAGGATAAGGAAACCCACCCTGCTGACCTGCGGCTCCAGGCTCCGTCCACCTGCGCCCCAGCAGCAGTGAGCAGGAGCCGGGGAGGAGGCGTGAGGCACTGCAGGAGGTGTTCCCCAAGCCCTGCGAGGGTGCCAGGGACCTTCCCGTCATAGATGTCCGGATGAGCGGGTCACAGAAGAGCCAGGGAAGACACAGTGCCACAGGCAGGACTAGACTGGAAGGAAAAACTTTCTTGCCTTACTTGAGCTGTTCTCTGACGCGTGCTGTAATTGTGGTGAGTGGCGTTTAATAGTTTTGGGGTCATCCTGGCGTTGCTGTTAGCACAGATGGTGTGTTCTGTCGAGTTCCTGTTGGGCGCTTGCAGCAATGCCTCTTTTCAAAGGGTGATTCTAGCAAATACATAGCCTCCTGTTTTCTAGTCCTTTAACTCAGGTGGTAGGTGGGCAGATTCAAGGGATAATGGTTAACATGAACGCAAATAAAATGAGAGTTCTAAAAGTCTGAGCTGCCACAGTTGCCATTTCAGCAGACTGAAATGCCCCATGCAGTGCCCCACAGTTTTCCAAAGTAAAGAAGATGAAAGATAGGTACCAAAAGTAACCTGCCATAAATAATGTTGAGGAATATCAGTCAGCCCAGCAGTGTTAGTATGCTCTTGTTTGATCTGCTGAAGCTCTAATATAAACTGATACACAAAAAGTAAAATGAGGAATGTAAACAGCTTTATAGTTGCTCTTCCAAAAGCAAGGTTTTTTTGAAGAAGTTTACCAGTAACCTGTTTACTACTTTGCTGAAATCTTAGGGCCTCCATTTTATGATAGACTGTCATTTCCTTTGATGTAAGATTTGCCTGATCTGCCACTTACCATGCAGCTTCCTGAGTGCATGTGCTGGTTTACCTCAGTGTACTGTCAGTGCTGTCTGCTGAGGCAGGGATCATCTCTTCTAACCTTTTTGACAGTCAAATGTAGCCCTTCCTCTATATGTGAATTTGTTGTCTAGACTCCATTTAAAATACATTGAGAGAAGTTGTGCCCTTACGAGGCTCAGTCCAACGTATCTATTGAAGTATCTTATTTTTCTGCCCACTTAATGCAGAAACTTCCAGAAACTACTGCTGAGGTTTGTGTTGGTTTCAGCAAAAGTTTGGGTTCACTAATGAACACTACAGGAAAAAGTGTGAAACCCATAAAGTTCTATGATTTGCCAAAAGTGAAAGTGACAGTAGATCTGTCCTCCCTCCAGTTAATATTTTTGGGCAGGATGTTTATTTCAGTATAATGCTGTTCTTTTACTCTGCTGGGAAGTTAGTTCTATATGTTGGTCAAGTCAGTAGAAGAAACACCACAAAAATGTTACAGTTTAGGAGAAATCCTTCCCACTATTATGTATAATCCAGCCAGTTTCCTGGCATCTAAGCAAGTGAGGCAAATCCATGCTCTCTGACAGGAAGCTACCTCCTCCCCCACCCCAGCCTTCCTGCTCTGTTCAGAAAAGATAGCTAACAACATCTTTCAAGAGTTTACCCATGTACAAAACTACTTGCAGTACAAAAACTGAGCAGCAGCCTCCAGACCTGAAAACAGACAGGTATTTTGATTTCAGTGAATCTCCTGGCTTCTCTTAGATTCTTGGGTGACAGCAGAAGGTGTTGTAGTTTCTAACTCTCCGACTGAACAGGTTTGAGAATCAGTTACTTGGGCCCATATTGTTTCCTTAAGCATCTATGCAATGGTGTTTATGCTTTCCTTTGCAAGACTATGAGGTAATTTCACAGTGTTAAGGTATGAGGACTTTGTCCAGAAAGTTTCTGAGATAATCCTGCCTAATCTCTGTCTCAGGATGCCCAACCCTCTTGGTAGGTCAAGAGCACCACTTCAGAACTAGGTACCAAAGACCTTGTTGAGGCAAAAGTGGATGGAAAAAACCCCCACCCCAAAAACCAACAGAATTTACAGGGATTTCAGTTTATAGTTTCTCAAAATTGCCTGGCAGGTGGTGCAATAGATATGTGTTCAGGGGGTTATTTTTGTTACAATCTCCAGAATTTGAGTTTCACTCATTTCAGCTGAGAAGGAATATCGTGATGGTAGAAACCAGGGGATGGTTATATTCATGTTGCTGCTCTACTATCTCTGCTTTAACCATTCCAGCACCTCAAGCATCACTTATTTGGATTTCTTAGAGGTTACAAGTCTTTTTGGTGGACTGTCACTGCTTCTGTACTTTTGTTTTTAAACCAAGAAATGTGGAATAGCTGGGGCATAAATTGGAAAAGATGCCAAGACAGGATTTTAGATAAGACTTTTGAAGTGTCCCCAAAATGAATGTGTAAAATTGTACTTGGTAAAAATGTGAGCTTATATACCAATATCTTTCTGCAGCTTGAGGTTTAGACTAGGTGTAAGGCTTGCAAGTCCTTAGAATGTCATCATTTTAAACGTGATTGCAGGAGTGGGCAAATTGACCTTTGTCACATGCAGGGAATTGAATGAGTAGTGCCACTCCTCATTGTATGGTTCTTCTAGGCTTCATCTACAGGGAATAGTAATTTGATACATACATGAGCTGGAGACTACAGATTCCTAATGTTAAAGGTTCATGGGTGTTATCCACTGTGTTAACTTGCAGGATCTGGCAAAATTAAGTCCATTTAAAATTTTATCCTGTTTGTTTTCAACAAGTATCAGAGCTATCCCTGTCACTTACTGTGCATCTATCTATATGTTTATATTTATCTGCTCTAGGTTATCCCGTTACCGTGCTCTTGCAGGGGGGTTGGACTAGATGATCTCCAGAGGTCCCTTCCAACCCGTAACGTTCAGTGATTCTGTTTAGCACAAGCACTGTGTCTGAATGCCACTTTTGGAAGCCAAATTCTAGCTGGAAGAACTGGCCTGGTTTTCGCCTTTTGAAAGTTTGCTTATCTAGATTGTCTCCAACTCATGACTTCTTATGTGCCAGAGCAACAAAAAGGCGAGAGCCCCTGGAAGTGCTGGGCATCCCGAGCTGTGCCGTAGTGTCTCACAGGAGGCATGCTTGCCTTCAGGTGCACCCTGGCCAGCCATAAGCAGTTACAGTTTTAGCTGCCCTTAAACAGAAGAAAACAGCGTCGTCTCACAAAAATGTTGTTGATCCCCTTTCCATGTCCTTCACGTCCTTTTCCAGTATGTAGAGCTTTGTTTTAAGCTGGGCATTTCCTTGGTTGGGTTCTATTTTGTCTATTTCATTCACACGGAGATCCCTTTTGTTTTCTTGTTTGTTTGTTTTTCTTGTTTTTTTTCTTCTTCTTCCTGTTCTCTGGATCCTGGTGGGAACAGGCATCAGCACAGAGTTTCTGTACTCAGGATTTGAAGATTTGTAGACCCAATATTGCAACTAGTTCTGTGGCCCAAAGAGCTTTTTTGCTCAAGGCAGGACCTTCCTTGCTGCAGCTGGCTGCCAGCTTTCTCCCCGCTTCCTTCCTGTGCTTATGCCTGCACCTGAGTCAGGGCAGACTTCTAACCCTTGCATTTCTGCTGCCTGGAGGCTGGAAACCTGCACGGTTTTACTTTGGACTAGTTGCAGTGTGCAGTTTGTGGTCTTAAATGAGAGTCTCCAGTTGTTGTCAGAGCCATCACTGTGTAAAAACGTGTGCTGCTTTTTCCCTTTGCCNCAGTCAACATCCTGAATAACTCAGCATTTCAAATTTCTAATTAAGAAATTTAATAATCTCACTTTGGTTTTTTTTTGAGGGGGGAGGGGTGAAGTGTATCTTTTAAGCTGAATTAGGTCCTTGATGTCTTTCAAGCTGTACAGTCCAAGCTGATCTGAACTAGGAATATTACAGTCCTGTTTTCCCATCCACCTCTGGTTCCTGACCCTCTCTTTCATCTGATCCCACAGGGAGCCTATTCTGCTGGTTGAGGCAGCGAAAATCATTGTGTGCTGCTGGGGAGGAGGGTGAAGTCAGTTTTCTGTTGGCTTAGCTTCCTCAGTCAGATCACTGTTAAATGTAGGAGGATGAGCTCTGGTGAAGACTGCTTTCTGCAGGTTTGGGTCCTTCCTGGGGAACTATAGATAAGCTGTGCCCCATCCTTCTTTTTTTGTTTGTCTGTTTTCCTTAAGCTCCCTAATTAAGCAGTCTAATGTATCTTGCAGTGCTGCCCTCAATCTTGATATTGTAGGGTAAGATACAGTGAGCAGTTTGCCATTTGTATGTGCAATCTTTATCATTCCGAGATCTTCACTAGGGTTTTGTAACTACTAAGAAAATACCCTGTTTCTGTGATATTTAGTTATTTGCTTGCCTTTAGCAGAATATTGTTGTAAGTTATCAAAGCTAAACTCTACTTGGCAAAGGCAAGCAGATCCTGTGCATGACAGACTTCATTCTGTGTGGTTTATCTTTAAATTTTCCCACTTGTTTGTAGACCAGGCCTGAGGACAGAGTAGTCAGGCCTCAGATAGTCCTCAGGGTATGAGGATATGTCACCGGAGATCGTTCTCTATCCCACTCCCCACCTACCAAATGCTCAGTGGATGCATTAACATGCAAACTGAGTAAGCAACTTCTTAATGGAGCTTATTGTCTTACCCTGCTGTCCGGGTAGGGGCAGAGTAAGCACCCATCTGCCTGCAAAGGCTTTGCAAGCTTCATAGGAAAAGATTTACATGAGTAGTTCTTTTCCTTCTGCTTTAGGTCCTGCAGGTCATGTGTTATTACTTAAGGAAGGTGCCTGATTTTCTACCTCCTACTTCTTTCTGTATCCTTTCATCTCAAGGAAGAAGAGAACCTGGGATTGTGATCATGAGGAAGATAAAACTGAGAACTGGAAGGAGTTTCAGTTGGTTTGGTGGTTGGGTGGTGCAGGTGTTGTCATTTTTAACATGCTGAGAGCAGGCTGTTGTCTTGCCATGCTTTTAGATCATCATTATATCTAACTCCTTTCCATGGTAATTTAGTCATTTATATGGCCAAAGCAAGTAACAGATGCTGTATTATTCCCTCCCCCCCCCTTTTCCACTTCCTAGTTATAAAAGCCCTAAAATTGTCTTACTCTTTTTGGGTTTTATATAGGAAATGAGACCAACAATTCCAGCAGTGCTACACCTCTTGCTACAAGTCCAGGCTCTAATTTGCAAGGTAATACTCTTGGTATTGTTGTGGTTCCTTAGTAGTACTGAGAAAAGTAATAAGTATTATTATATGCCTTAAACTGTCTTGTAATAGTTTGCCCTTTATTTTATTTTATTGAATTTGGAGCAGCTGTAGGGCAGGAGGGGGGTACTCTGATAGTCACATCTATTCCAGGACAACTAAAGAAGAACAGTAGAACACAACTCAATCCTCATATCCTTAGGTGCACCGGAACAACAGAGAGAGAAATCAAATGGGAAAATTTTATGCATAGAACTAGAAATACCTACCAACATAAATTTATAGTTAAAAAGAGAACTGCCAGCTCAAGAAACCTGCTAGGCTAGAATGCAGTGCTCTTGAGAAACAGGCAAGGCACTTTTTTGTTTGATTTTTACCATTAAAATGAATTCTAGGTCCATCATGCTTGAGCTCATTGCTAAAGCACACCTTTATTTCATAGTGTAATCTCATTTTGACAGTGTTAAGCAGTACACCTTTAAGCGTGTGCCATGTAAAAGGAATATTTCTTGAGTCATTTTTGCCCTTTAGTACTTCACTTATCTGATTTGCTGTTGACCAGCAAGTGGGATACACAGCAAGTACTCTGCTCTTTGACTTACACCATCTTGTATTAATTGCATCGCTGACTCACAAATTCCAGGCAGCGTATGTGGCTTCTTTTTACCTGTATGGGCATGTAGTCCACATCCACATGTGTTCTCAGGGCTGCAGAAGTAAGCTTTTGGAACTTGAGGGTGAACTCTGTGCTATGTTCTGGTTACAGTATTGGGCCAATGTGGGAAAGGTTTAGTCCCAGGCATATCCATGGCTTATACTGATGTAATACTCAATATTTCCAAGAAAGACTGTGCTTGTAATTTAACAATCTGAGAAACAGAGGCAATTAAATCTGTAACTTAATATCCCAGGTGTGTCAGTATAAGGGTTGCACATGCAGTACCCAATGGGTCTTGTTGGATATGTTTATACCAAAGAAAAGGCAAAGTAATTCCCTCTGTATTTTTCTTCCAGCTTCCCCCTCCCTCTTTTTGGTAGGTAGTGTGAAGGGGTAAATTTGTTGCAGTTTTTCTTAAACCTGAGCTTGCTCATAAAGTGTATGCAATTGCAAAGAGGGTTGACAAAACTGGTTTAGACTAGACCTTTCTTGTGGTAAGAGCAGTGGATCTGTTCAAAGGAAATAGGCCTGCTTCTTGATTCTGGTAGCTGTATTGCTGTTCTTGTCATCTCCTTTGTTTTCCAGCCATGCTGAAAAGGGGAGCTGCTGCAAAGCACATAGTGCTAGCAATGTGGGAAGATGCTGTAAAAGATCAGTTACTTCAGAGAAAAGAATAGTCACAGAATGGGTGTAAACAGTGCAGAACAAAGGGAGGGAAGTATGGGCAGTGGCACTGCCAGGAACATGAGTTACCAAACAGCCCAGGAGATCTTGAGGGCTGTGAGAATGCTCAGGGGCTGGAACACCTCTGCTATGAGGACAGGCTGAGGGAGCTGGGATTGTTCAGCCTGGAGAAGAGAAGGCTTCAGGGGGAACTACTAGTGACCTTCCAGTACCTAAAGGGAACTTCCAAGCAGGCTGCAGAGGGCCTGTTTGCAAAGGCCTGCAGTGAAAGGACAAGGGGCAATGGTTTTAAATTGGACAAGAGTAGATTTAGACTGGATATTAGGGAAAACGTTCCTCACCACAAGGGTGGTGGAACACTGGCACAGGTTGCCCACAGAGGTGGTTGAGTTCCCATCCCTGGAGGCATTGCAGGTGAGGCTTGCCAGGGCTCTGGGCAAGCTGCTCTAGTTGGGGATGTCCCTGCCCAGTGCAGGGGGGTTGGACTAGATGAGCTCCAGAGGTCCCTTCCAACCCAAACCATTCTAGGATTCTATGATCTTTGCCAGGAGGAAGAGACCTAATGGTCTAATGGCTTTCTGTAAGAAACACTGAAGAGGGATGCAGCAATGAGGATGGAAGTGAGAGCAGGAAAGTGCCTGAGAAGTAACATGAGTAGGAAGAGGGGAGGAAAAGAGAACTGTAAAAGTAGAAGTGAAAGAAAGGAGGGAAGGACAAAGCCATTCAGGCTGAAACATGATGTGTATTTTAAGACTTTGTAAACAGGTATGTTCTTAGGACCCTTTTTGTGTAGAGAGAGCATAAGGCCACAGAAAGGTGTTTCACAAGGTATTGATCAGTCCCTTCTTGACACAACTAAAGTATGTTCCTAACATGAGCCCAGTTTGTAGCAGAGATGCAGCAAAATGAAACAGAAGATTGAGGGACAGGAAATGGAACTGAAATAGAGGAATAAAAACTAGAAAAAAAACCCACAGTAGGTCAAGAAAATCATTGATGGTATGGCTGAAAATAGCAACTGGAATAGAGCATGACAAAGAAGTGTAATAGAGCAAAAAGAGGTAAAGCATTCAGGTGCAGACCATTTGGGTACTGCTGTGCAGAGTGGAACTATGCTCTTGCAAAGCTGAGATATGGAAGCATTTGGCAAAGGGATAAAACCATCTGCCCTGGGATGGAATACTCTCTGCTCTGTTCCTGCTTGTAGCCTGCAAATGCAGATACCCTAAGAAGAGTATTGTGCTGTAGGTACTTTAATTATAGTATCTTAAAACAGAAGTGAGTAATATTTCTTTTCTTGTTTTCTTTTCTTCTTGAAGACAGTAGCAGTTCATCCAGCCTCACTGTTACATCATCCACAAAATCTACAACAACAACATCTACAGTAGGTATGTATCTGTTCTTCTGTCCATTACTATGAAACTAGAAGCTAGCTCCAAAACTACCCCAGATCACATGTTCCACTTAAGGAAAGACTGGATAAGAATTAATGTCATGCAGTTGTTCAGTCTGATGCACAGATAAAAGGTGGTATCTGAGAGAAGCTAGTTTTGTGCATCCCCTTTGTGCTAAAAGCCACATAAAAGCAGGACAGAAATACTGTGCCTACCTGAAGATATTTGGGTATTTGTGGAGTTTTATGCTGATCATATGGTCCCAGCTCCATCATTCTATTTCCAGTACAGACAGCTCTTTGTGTCTCTGTGGTCTCCAGATAACCTGTGGGCTACCACACTCAGAAGTTGCTTGCTATTCATTTAAGAGTAAAATACTAGGAGAAGAAAAAAACCCCAAATCTCTTCAAAGACCTTTGTTTTGGTTCCAGGGAAGTGCTGCAGCATCTCATTCCATTGCCTGCAGTGTCCCAGTTTCAGCATGTCTCACTTGGAATGTGGAGAGCCTTTTGTAATCCCCTTGTTGCCTTAGGGCCTTCCCCATGTATAAAGCTGTTGTTAACCACAGGTGTTCACCCACTAGGAGCTCCAACCCTCACTATTGCTTTCTTGCAGAGACATGAGCTGTACTCTGAAGAATAATAGTAAAAAGAGGCCTGAGCCCTTTAGTGTTAGTCACAGTACAAACCTAGCAGAGAGCTATGCCTTGCTTCACAAGCTTTATGATTCATGTCATTGTTTGCTTGTTTGAAACTTCATTGATTTTGAGAGAATGTTCATCCATTTTGCCATCTGTCTTGACCTCTTCAGAATGAAGACTTGATGGATTTATATACTTAATTTTGTGTAAAGTCTTGCCTTTTTTTTTAAAGCTTTTCATGGCAGAAGCAAAAGCCTGCTTTGTTCAGTCGTTTTCCATGCAAAGAGGAGTATTTATTTATTTGATTGAGAGCATTTAATAATTATCTTGTAAGTTAGCAAGGTGCTTATACAATTTGAGTTGTGTTCATTCTTGCTGAGTTAGAACACTAAGGGAGTAGTGCATGCTGCTAAGAACTCTTACCTTTACACTATATATATATAGTTTGATTGATGGGGATAGCATAGCTATTTAATGTTTAAACACAGCATACAAAGTAAAACACTTGTCTTTTAAAAATAAAGCATCATAAGCTTGAACTATATTGCTGCCATGCAATATAATTCTTTTAAGAATTAAATTCCATTTAATAATAAGAATTAACTCAGGCAGTCAGTGCCTTTCAGTGTGATGTCTGATGAAGAGCAGCTGGTCTTTTGGGGGAAAAGTAATTAGGAAAATAAAAGATAAAAGGACAGATGTGCAGATGTTGCTAGCAAATGTTCTTTCATCTTAGCTCTGTTGGTAAAATAGTATGGGTAAGATTTTGCAAAGCCCAGGACAACAAATTGGTGCCCAGTTCATGTCAGTTTCCCAAATTCTTCAGCTGACTCACCCTCCCACTGATGTTTTGAAATAACTAATGCTAAATACATCATGAAAAGATAAGTCTGTAGGAGATTAACCAGATTTTACTCCTAATGTTACATCACCCAGTCTTGATCAAGTTAAGACACAAAAGATTGCTAGTAGGGAAGCTAGGGGGAAAAAGTAATGTGCAAATTTGCTGAAATTCCTCATAATGACTGCTTGGATATTTTTTGTGCTGAGTCATGTTTTCTGTGGGGTGATTTAATGGCCATGGGGTAAGTACCATCTTTGAGTAACACTGTTTAATAATGTTAGCATGGCATGATTAGCCATTGTGTTGCTCAGAAGCACAATCCAGTTAGATGCTCAGAAATCATGGCTTGAAAAAAAACACCCCACAACAAAACCAAACACACACACCACAAAAAACTGAGTGGCTGACACTTTCATGCAGATTTATCTTTCTCTTGGCATCTTTTATATTGGGAATGCAATTACCAAATGTGTTTTCATGTCATATTACTGTAGCTGGTTTCCATGTAGACTTTTCCTTGCTTCTTTCCTACAATGAGGAACCATTTGATATTTATAGAGATCATTGTGCCTTTGGGGAGCTTACCTGTGAGTATTAAAATGTGCCCTGAATTTTATCTGATGTGTTTTACACATGCTTCATAGAGGAACTGAATTTCCTAGTTGTAACAAGGTAAGCACATGAATACAGCACTCCAACTCTTCCATCTCACTGAATGCTAATTCTGAAGTGTTTCCTAGGGCTGTGGCACAATTCAATTAAAACATCAAAGGACAAGAAAATAAGTAACATTTCCTATGGGGACTGTCTTGGGCTGTTTCAGGAGTTGTGGTAAATGTCTCAGAGAAGTGTTGTGTGGGCCAGTTCCTTTCTGAGTGCTTACACTGTTGTATTGTTTGGGGGGGGTTTAAGTTTTTGATGTTCACATCTGTACTGGAAGCAATGATTCTTAATTCTTATTCTGTGTGTAACTACTCACATTTTAAACAACACTTGCAGGAATATTATTCTATAGAAGCATTTTAGATACTGTATAAAAAAAAGCAGAAATTGAATAATGAGTTTGCTGTAGAATTGAGATGAAACTATCCTTCCAGAGTTAGACAATTTCAGGAAAACATGGGTATAATTAGACATTTGAATGTCCACAATGACAAGCTTTTGTGGTGTTTTAAATGAACTCAGCTTGTGTGAGGTTCTAGGAATAATACAGAAGCAGACAGCTGCAAAGGGAGCTTTTTCTCCCTGTGATTCCTTCTTACATAAAAGCTATTTTCCTCATATTGTCTGCTTAGAGAAATGCTTCTTGAGTAACAGGCTCGTGTTTCTTCTTAATTCCTTCTTTGAAAAAGAAGTAATTATTCTTAAGATCATTCTAGCTGGCTGCATTCTAAGATTTGCTACAAATACTCTCTATTATTCTTGAATTTTGTTTAATGTTTTTTTTATTCTGAACAGTTCATTATTGCTTTTTAAGGAAGGCAGGGGAAGTGTTAGGTAAAAGCAGGATAAAAGTTAAAGATGGTAGGTGTCAGTTAAACTTGACAAACAGCATTCCAGTCTTTGTTTTAACCTTGGCAAGACAGCTGCTACTGGGTAACTGACACAAGCCAGCAGATAGATTTACTTTGGTCAAACTTTTATCACTTATGGAAAACCTTTTGAACTTAGGGTTTAACACCCTGACAGAATCCTCTCTGCTAAGTGTAATATATGTGCAGCCCTAGCAAAGCCAGTGTTCCATTCAAAAGCAAAGATTAAATCATTACTGAAATTGGGGGGGGTTTCATGGAGAACCTGTTTTTTCCCAGAAAAGCTTAGTTATCTGAAAAGCACTTCAGAGTTGCTTTTGATCCAGAATTCTGTCACATTTTAAACTACTGTTAGCCATTCATGATTCTCTGGGACTTGGATGGTGTTAGTAAAAAAAAATTGGACCCTTCTAAAAGTTAGCAGACATTATCCAGGTTTTCTTTATAGCCTTTTCTTTAAACCATTCCTGACCTTGAGCCCCAGAAATCAGAAGTTAGGTCTTTCCAAAGGAAATGCCTAGTGGAAGAGTCTGTATGTAAGCCTGAATATCCACGCAGTGGCATTTTCATTGTTCTTCTGTCATTCTACTTGGGCATGATAAATGCTGTCTTACTCAAGGAGTATACAGTTTCTTATTTTTATGTATTTTTCTATGTAATCTCACAAACATTTTCCCAGATACGTCCAAAATTACTACTCATCTGACCACTACCAGTCAGCCCACCACCACCACTATGTCTGTCACCCTGACTACTCAGCCCACCCAAAGCAGCCAAACAGCAGGATCCACCACAGCTTCAGCAGTCACATCATCACAACTCAATAGTACAGTGCTGACCACTTCCAAGGTTTCTTTCACTTCTGTAACAGGTGAGTTCATATTTCAACAAACTCTTAAAGGCTTATGTACACACTGACATGTTCTAGAATTGTATAGAATTGTTAGAGAATACAGTAGCATAACAAAGAAAGAAAGGAGGTATTCTGAAAAAAAAAGTAGTAAGGTGGAGTTTTATTATTAAATTGGGTATAAGAGTGTTGCTCTGAGCACTCCAGTTACCTAAATAAAACTTCACTTGACTTGAGGTATGTGATATATTTAGGAGAAGAAAAATGCAAGTATGACTCTGAATGAATCACACTTTATGTGCAAGTTGTCAAATACAGTTTGGCAGTGTCCTTTAATAAAAACCAGTAAGTGGAGAAGTTCATTCATTTCTTTGTGGTTAGCTGCTTGTTAGCACTGCTTCATGCTTACTCTTCTCAACAGATGGGGGTTGCTCACATGTCAGCAGAGTAGTAGTGGGTAGGCAAAGCTGTCATGAGCAGCACTTGTAGCTGGTCACATAATGCTGCCTGTGGTGAGTACAGATAGAGGTGGGCACAGACTGTGTCTTTTTGTAGCAGATAAAACCAGTTTTCACATGGAAA
Source organism: Bucco capensis (assembly GCA_013396975.1). Lineage (NCBI taxonomy): Eukaryota > Metazoa > Chordata > Aves > Piciformes > Bucconidae > Bucco > Bucco capensis. The sequence continues at coordinate 220,554 of VWZO01001566.1, read as the reverse complement.
CTGCTATGGCTTATCTGAGATCATGTCATTTCTGTCAGTGTTTGTGTTGGGCTGCAGAGCTGATCTCATTTGGAGAGTGAAGGTACAGTTCCATGAGATAAGGTAAAGCAATACAAGAGCTTATTGCTACCAAGTGTATTTTACTCCCACCACATAACTGTACTGCCTGACTTAGTGGTTGTTGGACCCCTCTGCATGCTGAGTCAGTATGTTCAGCTGACTAAAAGCAACTTCTTTTTCTAATTTCAGGCTGCTTTAGTGAGTTAAACTGGTTCACCAAGGGTGTGAAAAACACTAGAACTCACCAAAAAAGGGTAGGAACTGCATGTATGGAAGGCAGGGAGAGCAGGGGAGAGAGGGAGATGAAGAGAAGGGGCAGGTCAGTCTTTCAGAGACAGCAAGCAGTTGGATCAGCTGCTCCTACCCCACCAGAATATGGCTCTTAGAATTGGAGCTCTAGGATTCTGTGGCCTTGGCTGGTGTCTTGCCAGCTGATCTACATCTAATTTGTCTACCTGGGTGTTCAGGTGATATGTTACTGGGGAAGGCAGGGCACCCGAGTCCCTCAATACAGCTTTGCAGGCTCTGTAGAAAGTGTCTTTTTGTTTTCTTCTTCTTTTCAGCTACATCAAAATCTGAGGCTATTGAAGCCAGACCCTCCAGATTTGATGTGGGCAGTTTTATAGGTGGTATTGTGCTGACACTTGGAGTCCTAGTTATTCTCTACATTGGATGCAAAACCTATCACTCTAGAAGAGGCATTCAGTACAGAACCATGTAAGTTCCCAAGGGATTGTCCCTTGCCAATTTATTACTTTCTTGAGGGGAACAAGGACAAACAAAACAAGGAGAATGAGCTCTGATACATACATTTGTTTAATGTATGTTATATTAATATCATGAATGAATTTAACTGTGATATTTCATCTTTCACCACTTCAGCTATTCCTCATTATCCTGCCTCTCTTATGTCTGGGGATTTTTTTTACTGATCTATTATATAAAATCTTTTTGTGTTTTTTAAAGGGTCATTGTCCCTTAGCTATTTTATGAATAGCTAATATTTCCTTGAAATGTTTGCTGCAGTTTGCAAGACTTCTGGTTCTTCTTGACACTTTCTCCTGGACTCTATTTGTCAATTCACTCTTTGTTGTTTTTCTTCCCCTTGCCACCTTGCCACTGATCTTTTTTTTTGGTAGCAGCTCTATTTTCTATTATCTGTAGAAACAGCATTGGAATTCTAATTCCAATTAGAATTGGAATTCTGTTCCCATCTCTGTTCTGTATTGCCTTTTATACACCTTCAAGTCTAGTTTGAGCAGCCAGTTTTAAAGCCAGGCATCTAATAATCCACATTCTTAAACCACCACTGTTGAATTGATTCATTTTGATTCATTTATTAATTGTCACAAAAAACATTCAAAAGAATATGACATTATTCACATTTTTGGCTATTGGTATATCCATTATTCAGCATTTTTGGTATTTGGCTGTTGTCAATACATGAGCTCAAACTTTTGCCCCACCTTGGTAGGCCAGCAGGTTGATATCTAATATTAAATTTTCTGTGTTTTCTTGTTCTCAGCTCCAGAAACCTGTCCATAAAATTCTATGCACTGAACCTGCTTTAAGTACTTTTCACAGGTTCGTGAAATGAGAAGTAGAATTCATTTAGCCAAATACAGCCTATATCTGAATGAGTCACTTCATATAATTCCTACTACCCTAAAGTAGGGGAAATGGGAGAGCAGTTAAGGGTCTTAGATAAAGAAATCTGTGCTGTGGATATTGAAACATACCAGCTGGATGTCACCCAAAGTCACTTGCTTCCTCAGTGTACATCAGTGACTTTCAAGCTGCTTTGAGCTGCAGGCTGCTGCTATTTCCCCTATGGAGTGTAGGTGCTGTAGAATAAATACAAGCCTATTGAGAGTGAGCTTGGTTATCTTCTCAAGACCCTTTAGAAGATGTCTGTGGGCTTCAGACAGCCTGTAGACTACAAGTTGAGGAACACCCACTTTCTCTCCTTTATAATATTAAACTGGGGGACAGGAGGTAGTAGTTCCAGTCTTGTCTTGGGTATGATTCTTCTCTGTGGAACTGTTTTCCTCTCCTTTGCAGCACTCATTTCTGAGAGCACAGAACCAGCCAGACATCTCTGATTTTGACTTCATCTTACATATCATCCTTCTTGTAGAGAACAGTTCAATTAAGATTGTAGCATTTCATTTGACATTTGTACTTGGCTCCACTCAGTTTTCTTCCAGGCTTGCCTCCTTATCCCATGCTTGGTTTAAGAATTAGAAACTCTTCAAACTGGGTTGCTTTTCTTTTTCCTATTCAGTAGCATCCATCTCAGTTGAGAAGCCTGGTTTAAGTGAGGTGGAGTCATTGGACTTGTTGGGATGCTAGTGTTTAGGCCTTGTGTTTTCTCTCCATCATGACTCCTGCTTGCTGTTTATGGAATTGAGCCAGTCCTTACTGCACATGTTTAGCCATCCTAGTGTTTGAACAGATATTGTAGCATTCCAGTCAATCAACACTATCTTTAACCCAAAGGAAACCTATCACTGAGCTTGTAAACTGGCTTGGATTAGCTGTTACTACTGGATATAGGTGAGATAGATAGGATAAAAATGCCTAAGGTGATCTAAAAATAGGAACTTGAATGAAATGTGAAAGCCAAAGTGTTAATGAAGATGGAGGAGTGTTGCTGAACTGCAGTTGTTCTGTTAGCTTCAGGCTTGGCTCAGAGAGCACTATAATTCCCAGATCTATGTGCCCTTAGCCCTTGGCAGCAAGGTGACCTCTGTTCACAGAATAAGCTTAGCAGCAGCTGCTTGGCTGTTTCTCATGCTGACTGCTGCTTGTACTGCAGCACATTAATTACTGTGTTTCTATTACAGTGATGAACATGATGCCATCATTTAAAGAGACTTCAGGGAAGGCAGTGTTGGAAACTCATCCTATCACAGCTGTTGCAACTTACTTCTGGAAGAGTTCCTTTCCTAAAGGTGATCACAGTCTCTAACTAAACCTGTCATGGGTGTGATCTTGTAAAATGTGGAGAAGCTCTTTAAACTTCCTGATTTTTTTGCATTGGCTTTCATAAGAAGAAGAAGAACTCAGCACTTGGTAGAGACAGTGTTTTGTTTTTCCAGGATTTGGAACCAATTTAAAGGAACACACATATTGAGTCTCTGAAATAGCTAATTACTAGCACAGTGGATTGCATCTTTGCAATTCTAAGTAAGTTCCATTATTTCTCACCTGCTGTATAAATCCAGTGTGTTCCATAATGGATAGAGTAGGTTAAATAGGATACCTTTGAGACCAAGCCTAAATTTTTGCAAGTAAACATTTTGCTACTATTTTGTATTAAATTGTATTTATTTTGAAGTTTGATGTGAACTTCAGTGTAGAAATTCTGGATTTTGAACAATTTGGTTAATTTGTATTCAGCTGTGAAGGGATATAGTTTGCTAACTGTATAGAGGTGATGAGTACTTTAAACATCTGTCATTAGCTCACTAGGGACCTAGAGAAACTTTCCTCAAGAGGCCACACAGTGAGACCAGCTGCAGGTGGGCTGGAGGTACCTATCTACTACCTTCTCCTCTAAAGGGGACCTTGGAAGAAAAACAGACTATGCAATCCCTACCTTTTTGCTAGCATGTCTAATGAGGCATAGCAATTGAAGATAAAATAAAAATGGATAAAAAAGTAATTACATGGCCATAAATATGATAAAATATGAAAATTGCTTCTAAAAATTGGCTTTTAAGGTGAATGGAGCAGTTGCTTCACTCAGTTTTGATTATTATGCAGCTGTATGCAATGTTTTAGCAGCATTTGGTAATGTGACATTCTCTGTGACAGTTAACACAAAGAAGCAGAAAATCTGCAAGATAGAGTTTTAGAAGAATATAATGGCTTTTTTTTTTATAACAACTATTTTGAGAACTTGGTACTGCTGCACATGTGTACAGAGGTCTAATTACAAGCTCCCTGAAGGCAACAGGGCATCTCTCAGAAGGCCTTCAGATGAAGCTCCAAATACACTGGAGGTCCTGTGCCAGGTGCCTGATGCTGCCTCTGTATCACTTCTGCATTTACACTGAGGTAAAGCTGCTGATGGCAGCAGGTGTAAGGAAAACCAGAGCATGGATCAAGAAACACAGGCCTGCAGCTCCTTATGTCACTGAATAATGGTTCAGTTCTGCTCAGGCTCCATTTGTAGACCTCTCCCAGTGAAGATGGTTGGTGTGGTGGGACTTGACCATCCTGGTTACTGCTGGCACTAGTCCATCATGCAGGCTACAGCCAGGAGGTGGTGACAGCTGAGGAAGGTCACAGCAGGAACTCCATTATTATAAGGGAAAAGAAGGCTACAGCTCTGGCATAAGTGACTGTGTTTTGCTGAGCAATAGTTTATTCTGACATGCAGTTATTTTCACATGGAGTGGTGTGGCATTACAGCATTCCAGATCAGGGACTCACCTCTTAAGGTGACATGTAGTAAAACCATTGTGTTGGCACAGTCAATTCCAGCAAAACATGGCTAAAAAAGTAGGCTTAATAGCACCAGCCCTGCACTGGTTTTAGTTTTTACTGAGACTGAGGTGGAGAGGGAAGAGTGCTTGGAAGTAACTTTTGTGATTTTTTTTTTAATTACTTCTTGTTTTGACTTGAAGTGTTTGGAAACAACCCTTTTGTAGCACTGCAGTTCCTCGCTTTGTAGAAATTAAGACTATTAAGTGCAACTCAATTCCTGGGATTGTCTCACCTCTGTTGTACAGATGAATAAACAAAATGAAATCTTTGGAGTTACTGTATCGGTTTGAGTTGGATTTTTATTTTAGTAGATGGTTTGATAATTCCTTCAACCCTTTCCACAACATAACCATTGAGTAGAAAGCATTTACTAGAAATACTTTTAAATGCTAGAATACCAGACCTAGTGCATTTTTGCCCAACTCAAGCATTTGTAATGTACTTTGTAGTCTTGTTACTACAATAAAACAAAATCATGTGCTTAAGATTTTAGAGGTGTCTGCACAAACATAAAACCTCATCTCCTTTCAGGTGCTTGGATACTAGACAAAGTGAGGTGCAACTGATTTTACCTTTGAATTTACATTAGATACTATACAGAGTGAGGTGCAATTGATAAATCTAACCTTTAACTTTACATCTGCTTTCCAAGAGTAAGTGAAAATCCAGCTTTAAGTTGCACATGCATGGAGTGGGATGAACAGGCTACTTTTTCAGTGTATCATATCACCACTAAGTACATACTTAGGCCACAATGNTTGCACATGCATGGAGTGGGATGAACAGGCTAGTTTTTCAGTACATACTTAGGCCACAATCCTGGAGGTTGCTCTACAGCACTGGAACCCTTTGAGCTCAACCTGTCAGCCAGTAGGTTACTCAATGCATGATGTACTTATCTAGCTGCCTGCTGGCTATTTTGTCCAGAAGGATACTGTGGGAGACAGTCCAAATGCCTCCTAAAACACTGATGGACTTGAGGCTTTGAACACCTCTCTAGGAAGCCTGATCCACTGTTTGACCACACTCTTGGTAAAGAAATGCTTCTAAATACAATCCCTTCCTCATGGAAGTAAGTCTCTTCCCACTCACTTTTCTGATTATTAGTTATGATTGAATTTGGAATAATTAGATTAATTAGATTAGATTAATTATCAGTTTACATTCCTTTAATGTAACAAATTTCTAGCATAAATAGCTCTTCCACCTCTCTAGTTATATTCATTTTGCTGTAAGTCATTCAGCTCTTTCTTAACTGAGTTTATTAATATTGTAAAGAGGATTGAACAGTTTATAGCTCATCCTCTCAACTGGACTGCATCTGTTTTCTTACTGCTGCTGGCTGGGCAATGCAAGTCCATAGTTCTGCCTTGATTAGGAATCCCTCTGGTGACACATCACAGAACTGCATTTACAGAGTCATGTTTTAAGCCCATTACCAGTATTCAACTCATTATTACAGCTCTTTCACACAACCCCCATACTCATTTGTAATCCTTAAAATATTGGGCTTTGTATTAAAATCTCACTTAATACTAGAGGCTTGGAAGGTCACCTAATGGCTACAGAACACAGCCACCTTAGGTCAGATATCATAAATGTTACTTTTGCTTTTCAAACACATCAAGGTCAAACATGACCACATCGCAGGACTGCAGCATTTTGCCTTCCTCTCACAGATACTTCCTTTTGATGCACCTCTTCTTTAGCCTGTATTCCAGTACCAAATCATAGCCCTTCCAGCTTAGTTGTTTTGATAGGGTCCTGCATCAAAAGCTTCAAAGCAGTCTAGAAATCCTGCAGTTCTATATTTGAGTGTTTTACTAAAACCAACCAACCAACAAAAACCACAAAACCCCACCACTATTAGAGCAAGATCATGTTACTGTGGCAATATTCTGTAACTTGAGCATTATCCCTTTGTAGATCTACTTCCCTATCTTTTCTTTTTGTTCTGAGACTGTTAATGCTCTTAGACACTCCTGCCACTCTCTTTTTGCCCTGAAGACATATACAGCATTCCTCACATGCTTTACCAGAAGCTATATAAGCATCAAAATGAAAATACTGTCAAAAGCCAAGTGGAACTCCATCAGACTGAAAATTGCCTAGCTAAGTCAAGAGGTTAATTGAGCTGTGACACAGAAGCAGAGAGCAAACAGAAAAGCCCTGTGCAGAATGTAAGCACGTGCTCTAGACAGCACTGAAGGACTCCTGACTGGCATATGACCAAGGCAGAAGTCACAGGGACTGCCAGTTCCAAGTGTTGATTCTGCAGTGTCTAAGCCTTAGCTTGAGTCAGAATTTAGAGTTTACTTTGCTATAAAGGCTCTACTTTGAAGACTGGATCAATGGTTAATTTTATCCTTGAGTATCAGGTCATCCCTATACTTCAAAACATCCCATTCAGAAACTCTGAACATTGGAAGGATAAAAGTGACTCCCAAGTTCTGGAATGTCCTCTCAGAATACCAAGAGGGAATATATTCTTACTCTGATTCTCAAAATTTTTGTTGTTGTTGTTTGTCCTGACCTTCTCCACATCAAGTTTAAAATAGTTTGGAACCAAGGTGTTGTACCTGGCCAGCACTGAGGTGATGGGTGCTTCTAAAGTGTAAGAAGAAAAGCTATGAAACTCAGTTTCCTTGGCAGTGCTCAGAAAGAAGAGCAGCAACTGTCTGTACAAATGGAGTGCTTTTGTCTTTTGATTGTTGCATATATACCTTAATCTTTTCTAAAGACTTTATTCTTCCCTTAGAATTGAAGCTGTCTTCCACTGGGCAAATGACAACCCTAACTACTATCCTATACTTGGTACTCACTCACGGCTAGGCTTTGTGAACGCAGCTCTGGGGAGGGCTCCATCCACGCTCTTCCGAAGCGCTTTTTCCAAGCGCTGCTGGCTGCAAAGGCCAATGCAGGACAGACAAGAGTGGTTGCAAAAGGCACAGCACAAGGACTCCTCAGGAGGTATAACCTGCAAGACATAATTCTTTCCACGCTGTCTTTTCTCCTCAAGAGTGATCCTGTGTGCCTGCTCAAAAACATCCATGGCATTCAAACTAGTGTGTGTGCAGAGCTGCTGAGTGGAGGCCAGAGGAGAGCAGTTCAGGGGAGCAATATGGCCAAGGCTGAGCTGTTGTTTCAGGGAGTCCTTGCATCTCCTCTTCGGGGCTCCTCTCTTGCCACAGCCAGGGGCAAGTTGCCCATAGAGCATGAGCTTAGGCAGGCAGGAGTTCTTCATCCTGGAGACGTGAGCTGCCCAACGCAGCTGTGTTCTCAGCAGCATGGCCTCAAGGCTTGGAATTGCTGCTTGTTCTAGGACAGACAGATTAGTCCCATCATCTGACCAATGGATGTTTAGGATTGTATGGAGACAGCACTGATGGAAGCACTCCAAGAGTCGTAGGTGGTGGCGATAGATGAGCCATGCTTGGGAACCATAGAAAAGAGTAGACAGCACAATGGCTCTAGAAACACTGAGCTTTGGACTTTTCTTCAAGTGTTTATTTTGCCAGACTCTTTGATAGAGTTTTCCCAAAGCACTCTATGCCTTTGCTAGCCTATTGTCTATGTCTCCATCAGTCTTACCATCTGAGTAGATGAGGCTGCCTAGGTAATTAAACTGTTGGACTGATTTAGGTTCTGAATCGCCAATGATAATATGAGGATGATGAAAAACTTGGTAGGGACTGCATATTTCACTATCTGCCAAAAGAATAAAGTCAGTCAAGGTACACAGATCCAAAAGAAAGAGATCTTTGTTCTGACCAAGTCTACTACACCCTCTAACACATAAGCTTAGAAACTTTTGGCAAGATCTCCAGCTTTTCCCTAAAAAAAATTTTTACCCTGCTAAAACTAACCCTGAAGGCCACTGCTAGGACACTGCTTCCTGTGCAAACTATTTCCTGCTATGTTCCAGCTTATTTTGATCTCTTTGAAGAAAACAAAACCAACTCACCTGTTTCTTTTTTTGAAGCTAGTACACCAGGGTCTGCTGTTTGGAGTTCTGCTTTTCCTTGGGAGGGATATGTGCAATACCCCAGGCTCTTAGTCTTGAAGGGTCCCATGCCAAGAGCCATCCATGAGGAAGCAGAGCTGGAGCATCAGTTTTGGTTGAGATCACACCCTCAGTTACAAACAGAAACAAAAGGAATGGTGATTTAGTATTGTCTCAGGAAGTTCACTCCCTCCCCTAGTAACCTCTGGAGCAAGAGTTAACAATTGCATGTTAAGTAGTTCAATGGAACAGAGAATACCTTGTGCCCACAATACATCTCCTACCTGAATTCACTTTCCTGAGGTGGGTCAGTGTAGGAATAACCAACAGCAACAAACCTGAATTTGCAATTTCAGTCCACCTGCAACATTAAACATGATCCTCCATACCCCATCCTCACTATACTACAATTGTCACAATGAAGAATTAAAAGGCAGATGAGCATACCGTTTGCACTGTCACATGCTTATCTTCTGATGTCTTCTGAGGAATGTAGCAAAGAACCAAGTTCTGAGGGCATGGCACTATGGAGTTACTAAACCACTACCAAGTCTCTCAGTCACAAAAAGCAATATAAAGATTTTTCTTTCATATCATGCTAATGGTGTTGCTAGATAGTTCATATATATTGCCATTCACTGCAGTATATAAGGGCAGTGCTTTGTTATGACTGGTGCTCATCAGATCACTTGTGGCTACTAGGACTGCATGCTCTCTTCCAGTAGGCTTCCTGGTCAATGCTCAAAAGCAAACAGAAGAGTAACATATACATTCATTAAAAAAAAACAAAAAAACCCACACATATTAAAAAAATGCAGGAAACTGCTAAATAATTACAATAAAGCTTCATGGTACTTGCTTCATAAAACATACAGCTGCAATTTGGGAAGCCACTGTATATTGCAGTATCTTAAACCAACTGCTTCAGGCTAGATCCTTTGCAGATGACAGCTTCCTGCAAGTAAAGAAATCGCTCCTTTGTAGAAGCTGGGAACATTGCCTTCATCTTACAGCAAGTGTGGCCACTGAACTCCAATGACACTATAGAGTTCCCACACCCTGCTGATCAACACATGCTAGGAACCTGGAAGGCTAATGTCTGAGAACTCAAGCAGAGATGCACAGGAAGCTGGGGGCAGGGCTGCTGGTTATTGCTCTTCCACTCAGTCAAAGCTCTGAAATTGCTTTCAAAGAAGGAAGTGGACACAGAACAAAGTGTCAACATGGCCAGCTGGTTCCTAAGGAACAGAAGTCACAAGATCCTCTCCAACCATAACACTATGCAAGTTCTATCTTCAGTCTTCTCCATGGTCTAACATTTCACTAGGGCTCTGTGTGCAACACGCTATAGACAGCCCTTTTAATACAGCTTTCCTGGAGCAGTACTGAGAGCATAACTGCTTATGCAACCGCAGTCATTACAGTGGGGAGGAGTGGAAAGCCATAACCTAGATTAGCCTTCCTGCCAAAACTAGGTCAAAGACTTTTACCCAGTAGTTTCCAGATCAAGTTCTTCCACCTCTCAGGAAGCAGTTCAGGTGCCTAGGTGCAGGCAGCCAGTGTGAAGTTACCCAGGACATTCAAAACACTCACCAACCAGGGCTGACAGGTATGTTGCAGGTCCCAAGATACTCTAGAGGCATCACAAATTATATTGAACCCCACATCACTCAGTCTTTAAAAACCTGTATATCCTGTCATCTGATCTGAACACTAGGCAACCATGGCACAAGTTACAGCCCACACAAGCTCTTTTCAACATAAGACACTTTGCTACTTTCATACATATAAGGTGCTCTCTTTACAGTGGAGATAACACGTGTATAGCTAAAGCCACACAGGAAGTAGTAAAAGCCTGTTAAAACTTCTAGAAATGGTATTTTCACCTCATACCACAGAGTGTAAGACACCAAAGTACTGCTAAAAACATCTAACTGCTGGCAAGTCTGAAGATTGAGAGGTTCACACTTGGCCATTAAGATATGACTGAAGATGACTGACTTAACACTGAAGAGCCAGACAAACTGACACCACCACTACAGGATCTGCTGCTGTTATCCTGGCAGTATTATTCCACTGTTTGACATTAAATCTTTGTGAAATACCTATGAACACTTTCCCTCTGTAGGTATCTACTAAGCAAGTCTAGGGATACAAAGCTGAAAAGGTTCAAGTTCAAGTCAACCAGTAAAGAAATAGGAGTCCCAAGACTACCAGATTACAGAACTAACACTTCAGAAGGGGCTAGAAGATCCAACTCTTTAATTGCACAATCACTATAAAGTTCCAAACACCGAAGAGTAGCTTTTACAGTTTAATCCCTACCATAATAAAGGTTATACTGCAGTACAGCTACCCTCTGCCTGGACAGAATTTCTAGCCTTTGAAAGAAATCAAAAGAAAAGGATGGACCAGCTGCTGCTAGGGTGGGCTTTGGGTTTGGTTTTTTTCTGGTTAGTTGGGTTTTTGTTGTTTTGGGTTTGGTGTTTGTGTGGTTTTATATTTTAATTAAGGATAAAAACCTGTACCTCCTACTTAACCAGAGGGAATCACTAAGCAACATTGAAGCTAAATGCCCTGCTCAAAAATAAATGAAAGACACACAGAATTAAGTTTTATTGTACTTTGGCAGACAACCATTCAACCTTAAACTTCTGTCAGGAAAAGACAGCATCCCTCTCAGTGCAATCTACAGAGAAAAGCCAACAGTGGGAACAGAGTAAACAAGCACTCATGTTACAAGTAGAAATACTTTAATTCAGTCTTCATATAAACTACTATTAATACATATTACCCAAGTATCTAGACATGAACAAAACTTGAAAGTCTCCAACCATTAGCCTCTTTTCTCCTCAACTCCATAGGAACCAAAACAGTAGCTGAAGCTGGTTAGTATTAATTATTAACAAACATCAGTCTTAAAGTATTTCCTCACATCCATGTGGAGGAAACTCCTGAGAAATGCTTTAGGGACTGGAGCAGAAAGTTTTTTTATTCAAAGTGCCACAAGGGCACATTAGTGAAACTGCTTTCCTCACTCAGAAAGCAAAGCTACAAAAACCTCATCTTAGTACTGAGTTAGTTTTATCAACAGAAATAGTCTTTGGCAAGGGAGACGTGATATACTTGTGATGATGATGTGGTTTACTATTACACAACAGTGTTAGGTAGCTGATTAATCACCTTCTGTACCACAGTTTTCCATTCTTAAGACACTGCTTGCTTAAGCTCCAGCAGCTGCAGGATGACAAGCACCAAGACACTTGGCAAGTTTCCCTCTTTAGGACAGAAAGGTCCGCACTGTCCCCTTGATTGTTCCCCTGCAAATCGGGCACTTGCGAAGGGATGGGGCACATTCTTTGCATACCACTAGGTGTCCACATGGAATAAAAACTATAGAAACTTCTTTGTCCATGCAAACTTTACATGTTCTTTCCTCTTGCAATCTTCTTAATTGTTCTTCCATAGGTAAACCTGAAAAAAAAAATGATTTAACTTTTTAAGAAGCCTGAGTATGTGTGCATTCTAATTCCAATGCAGCCATGTTCCATGCCACCCTTTATTTCTCTATCTGGAGTCATTAAATAGAGATGACACTGAGAAAATAAGTACATTTTACAGAGCTCTGAAAGCAGCATGCAAGGAACCAGTCTGTACTTTCCACTTGTGTAAGATGACAAACAGCTGAGGGATGGAGGCTAACTATAGTTTTGGAGACCAACCAATGTTTATGTTTTAGCAAATACTGCACTTTTCTTGCATGGATGTTAGAAGTAGAGAGCACAGCCTGACTGGTGGAAGTAAGCTATATTCAGCCTTGTATACTTTTCTGCAGTCTGTTTACACATTAAACTGCAGGACTTAGAATGACAGCAAACTCCATCTCATGTCTGGCCTGTTTTTATCTACCTAGGTGTTGGTTAAGCTAGATCTCAGGACACCTACAACCCACTCTGCAAGAGCAGAGATGATGACACCTGCTGTGAAATGCTAACCTGCTATTCACTGTCTAGCCTTTATGAAATGCTGGAATGAAAGCTTGTACCAGGATCAAGTACAGCATGATTTGTCAAGCTCAAGAAAGTTCTACCTCCTATGGTGCAAAAGCACATGTAAGGCATAGGATACAGTTTATAGCAGATAGATTTGCTTGCATGCACATAACTTTTTCAGGCAAGTCCATCTGACCAAAGCAGAATTAGCTAGATGGTAAAGCATAAAACCCATTTCCTAGCCAGAATCGTGTTATCTTTTTGCCCCACAATACCCTTTAAAGTAACAAGGTAGAATTTAAAGGTACCTGAAACATCTTCTGTGGGAACATACCTCATTTTCTTCTCCACTAAAATAAGAGAAAAAAATCCTAGTCATTTGACTAATCTACATTCAAACATCCTATTTTTTTTATTTTTAGATTGCTATGATAGCACTGGCTTAGATTTCTATAAACTTACATGCTTTTAAAAGAAAAGAAAAGAGACCTACCAAATAAATCTCTGTACAGTACAGGGTCACAATCTCGTAGACAATTTCTGAAGATGCTGGCTGCTTCATTTCCTTTCACTAAAACTGTGTCTATCAGTTCCCTTGCTTGCAATGGTGTCTGAGTCTTCTGTTTAATAACATCATGCTCAGTTTCTGTTATCACTTTAGCTGACAGCAAACTCCCAAGGATTGGAAGCACAGAAGTTAAACGCTGGAATAAAGCCATTCTGTTCTTCCGGATTAGGGACAAATCATCTGGAAGGCAAAGAGGATGAGATGGTTGTTAGGAAGACACTACTCCAAGTTGCACTTCTGCTCAATAATAGTCATTGATATATGCTTTAAAGTCTACTTGAAATGTTTGCTTGTTACACATTGTTCATAAGGATCTCAGTAAGCCAAGAACAGACTTAAGAAAAGCACACACAAGCTACTTGTGGCTATGGTAGCTCACTCATTCAAGTGGCATAGAGCTGGCAAATTCAGAAAACAAGCAGCAGAGTGTGCCAAGTGAAGTATTTTGGTTTAATTTATTTTATAAACAGCAATATAAAGGCACACAAACTAAAAAAATAAGACTTTGTTCCTGTGGAGAGAATCAAGTGATTCTGAACCCATGGCACCTGTATGAATCATCCTCCTGAAAGGGAATGAAACAATTCCCAGGCTGCTAGTTCCACACAGATACCTGGGAAATGCTTTTACAGAAGCTGATCCTAACAGCTAGATCACTTAGTGAATAAAAACAATTATAAAAAATATACATAATGCAAACCACTTCTGCTTTCACTTTTACTCATGCCTTATGTGTACCTGATGCTGCTTCTTCAAATTGTCTCTCTTTCTCTTCTTCCCTCTTCTCATCTTCAGCAGTGAGCAGATCAGACACAAGTTCATTAACAGTCTTGTAGTTTTCTCCAGTGGCCAAGATTTTACTCTGTACTGTTTGCTTTATTAGCCTTCTACTGAATCCCATCTCCAAGGCAGCTTTAACCACAGGTGTGTTCATCATGATTGCATCTTCTGAATGGCTCTCTCCAAGTTCAAAATGAATAACTAATCAAAGAGGAAAATCACCATATATAACACAAAGAATGAAATACCTACACAGCCCAAAAGTCAGACACATTGGTTTTACATACATACACACATGCATATATATACATGAATAACTAGCATTAGTTTTAAAAATGGAAGCCAGTTACTTAGATTCAATTGGATTGAATCCATGAAACTTCAATTCATGTCAGGCCTTCCCTAAACTCTAGGATAATCACAAACCACAGAAAATTCTACTGTGCCTTAACAGCTATTTTGTTCTTATACTTTGTCATTTCTAACTTCAGCCTTGAAAAAAATATATTAGGGAGGGGAAATCAAACGGAGTTTATAGTACAAATAATTGCTCTATTCCAGCTCTTGATCAGTATTTTCCATTCAACTTACTAAGCACCAGACATGTGGTATTCCAACTTGGACTCAACCAGCAGGGGGACAACCAGGGGGATAACCCACTTATCCTCTTGAGAGGAGTTTATTTCCATCTATTGTAGTCCTGCTCAGAAAGACTTCACTTTATCAGCTTTTCCTACCCTATCCTTGACCACTGCTGCTCAGCTCAAGAGTATTTACCTAGTTATGTGCCTAAAAATGGAGCTGCATAACTGCACAGTCATGACAGCCTCTAGCAACTATGCCACCAAGTTCAACATCAATTTAATAAATGCCAAATTAACTTGTTTTGGTTAAATGAACCATGAAACTAAAACCAACAGACACAGCAGATGCCAAGCATTGAAAATCAAAAAATCTTAATATAAGCTGCTAGTATAAAAAATAAGAAAAACGAAAGACAAGATCTCTTAAAGGTGCTTCCTTGAAGTTTATCCACAATGTTGAAGCTACCCACTATTATCATTAGAAAATCCTTATGCTGTTGTTTCCACAAAAATCTAAGAATTGTTAAGCAAGTTAGCTTTGGCCAGCCAATTATGAAGTTTGCACAATGCTGAGGAAGTTTAAAACCATGCTTTAATATACATACTTGGGGGGTCGATGTTTTCATCTATAGATGTATCAGAGGTTGACAAGAGCTGTGGAACACAACAAAACTACATTAGCATCAAAGAATTGCTTCTTCTTCTACATACCTTTCTAATACATTCTTCCCTCACCAGCCATGCTGAGCTTTTTATCTGCATGGTACCTGTTAAGTATTTTACAAGCAGTTACACAAGTCTGCAAATTTGTGCAGCTATATAATCAACATAAAGTTAGTGCTGACCATACCCATGAAGAGAAGTTTGGCTTACTCTTGCCAGAAGAGTTAAGGATAGCAACAATTCAAGCTGTCCATGACTGATTTTTGAAGTAACAATTCCTGATCTGTGTTACTTACTGAAACTTACATGATGAGAATTTCTCTCTCCTGATACAAAGGAGCTCACTGCCTCATAACACTTTGCATAAGTAATCTGTGAAGGTGAACTCTACTAGTCCAAGTCCATTAGCCATGGTTCAGCACTGGTTTCATTCCTGTGCTCATGAAGAGCATTTATTGCTTTGGAAACCCAGCAGATATACATGCAGAAATGAGGCAGAAGGATGGACCAAATCCCCAAAAGAACACAGTGCTCTCCAACAAGGGAAAACCAAAGTTAGAAAACAGCCAAGTTTACCTGTTCAAGAAGATGGGGGAACCTGGCCTGAATTTGACTTACAAACTCTCCTCCTTTTACATGAAGTAGATACTCACACCTGAAACATTGACAGAATGGACTAAATTATTCTTTCTAGTTGCCAAAGGGGGAAAAAACCCCTAGAAACAAAACAAACAAAAAACAACCCCAAACCCACAACAACAGAAGAATGAAACATTTTACAGTAACTTAACCACACATTTCTCTTCCTTCAGAAGGGAAAGAGTTCTCTTATTTGGAAGCTTAGTGTCTGGTGACACTCTGTAACAAAGTTTTTCCATGATGCTGAGCAGTCAGTAGGCTTATGTATATAAATGCAGCAGCTTTACATTCTGCTACCACTTCTAATCAAAATGGCATGTCATGAGAAATGATTCCATGCCAGCATCACTACAAAGTGCAGTGATAAACTGTTTCTATCTCATATCTCCCCATTCTTACCTCCTACTCAAATCATTCAGAAGTCAACAAAATTTAACACCACTATTAAAGCCAGATCTGCTTCACTAATGCAGAGTACATTAATGTACTTGAGTACATCACTAACAAGTATAACACAGAAGGAAACAAAGGTGTTGTTTAACTCTACATACATCATGTAGTCCAATAATAGTCTTTATTGGGCAATTTATCAGCTAACTAGTTGACTAACTAGTCTATAGACTAGACTAACTTTATTGACTAACTAATCAATAAAGACTAACTAGAGAGCTACAATGTGAAGAATTATTATTAGCTTTCCTGAAATTAAGTGCAGCTATTTCTGTGATGAACATAGGTGGCAATTTCCACAGGCACAGATAGCAATTAGGTATGCAATTATCATTTACTTATGGGGGACAGTAGAAAGTTATTTCTGTCATTTCTCCAGTAGAGACATTAAACAGCCACTGAAACCTCCACAATTATTTGCACACCTAAGAAATTAAACTGGTTCAAGAACATTCAGCATGGATGCAGAACTAGACCAAAGAAGTTAGATGTTCCTTCTACTTCTCAGCAGCTTTTGCTCTCCTCAGTCCACTTTCTGACAGCTTCCCTTAGATAAGCATACTCATTAAAAAATGCAGCCTCACTTGCTAATAGTGATTTGGGGGTGCAAATAGCATTTAACTACAAATTGAAAAGCTTTAAGTATCATGCTAAATGAAGACATGTTTTAATTAAGACCACCTTAGCACTACTACATAGTTTTAAACAGAGGTACATGAAATACATCCAAATGAAGGAGTGAATTTCTGCATCGTATGGTGAAGTTTAACAAAACTATTAAGTGTAGTACACACCTGCCAAAATGAGAAATATTTGAGGATGTGAACAGATTATGATAAGGATTTTGTAAGTTACCTTGGAAACCACTTTGCATGCTCAACCCATGGATCATCTCCAGATTCCCAGCACCTTAACCCACCATCACAGCAGAAACACTTGACATCATCATTGCGGCCTTTAAAAAAACACAAAAGAAGGTAAACTATCTGACAAACATTCACACAATTTACTTTGAAGAAAAAGCTGACGTAGCCATATAAATAAAATTGGGGACTTCAGTTGTTCTTACCTACGTAGTAAAAGCCAGCATCTGCAAGCTGCTCAGGCTGAACTGGAATTCTAGTTGGCCAGTTTATGAATGTTTTCACACGTGCTTCGTGGGTTTGCATGCTCACATTGGAAACATTGAAACTCGGCTGCTCTCGGGTAAGACTTTCTACAAAAGGGCACTTAGGAAAGTGTCGCCGATGCTCGGCCATAGCATTATCTTTTGGTTCCCAGTTACTCAGTTGACCACCACAGGTGAAACAAGCAACTCTATCTGCTGTCCCCAAGTAATAAAGTCCAGCCTTTGCCAGATCAGTGGGTGAGACAAACGTCAGTGGCCATGAGTGGAAAGTGCGTAGTCTAGCATCTTCTGTACCCATAGAAGGATTGTGAGGTTTAGGTCTTAAGAACGAAAGGTCTTCAACTGCTCTAGTAGTTACTGGGTCTTGAGGAAAACTGGAAAAAGAGCCACTGAAATATCCAACTTGTTCTGAACTTGGAGAAAGTGTTATGGAATGTAGAGATGGTGAGAGATTGTTTGCACCCATAGGCGAAAAGGCAGAATGAGAGGACAGTCCGAGGTTGTTAACGGAAAGCACATTTTGAACAAAACTGCAGCTCGGGTACAGCTGTTTATGTTTTTCCATGGCATTGTCTCCTGGTTGCCAGTTGTCCAGTGTTAGGCCACAAATGAAGCACTTAACTTTATCTTGCACACCAGTGTAATAAAAGCCAGCACGGGCAAGACTCCGTTCCGACACTGGCACGTTAGAGGGGAAAGTAGAAAATGTCGACATTCTGTAGAGTTCACAGGATAAGTCATACTTCAGCTCACGACACAGAGCACTCTGCTTCATGAGGCTGGCCAAGAAAGGGCTATTTTCCATTATCTTCCAAAAACAGTCCATTATGGACAATGGGACAAGTCTTCCTCTGGGAGGTAGTTGTGTGCATTAAAGGCAATTTGCAATAATCCCTGCCTGTACAGAAGTAAGAACCTGGAAACGAAATACTTCAGTGTGCAGCTTTGAATGTGTATGTGAACAGAATTAGCCTTATGATTACCAGCCTTTTAATATTTCAAAAGTTCTTGCACTTTAGTTTACATAACTGCTCTCCATGCAAAAGCTGCCCCACCCCATTTTGACAACTGAAGCAAGTCAACAAGGACTTTCCCTTGAATCATACAGGCATCACATGCTTTCCATGTACTGTGTCTCTGGGAGGGCAGTATCAATTTTTCAGGCTAGTGGAGGTGGGATCCAGAGAGACACCCCCCCCATGGGTTTACCACAATCCTTTATCAATAAAGAAACTAAAATGGAAGTCAACTAAAACAACAATTTTTAACCAGAACATGTCAAGTCATTTAATATCTATTTCACCATAGATAGCTGATAAATATGCAGCTCATACATGTAAATACTGTAGCTTGTAAACCTCATTAGGAGTCTGAAAATGGTTTATCTAGCTCAAAATGCAAACAAAAAAGGGCCCCCAAGTTGACACTACTGTATTGATCTTGTGTATTTGCTATTACTAGACTTCCAGAAAAATCCTCTCACCTTCTGCATACTGTTGTAATAATTGTTAAGGCTGAAGAAGTTAGTGTATACTCAACTTCACATATATCAAATATTCAGCTATCAGATGAACAAATCCTGTACACTGTCTCTGACAAGGATGAACTATCTTAATTAACAAGCCTGGAACAGCCCCAGGCTTTTCTGCCTGTAACAGTGTCAGCCCAGAGAGAGCAGTGTCTTTCAGTTCTAACCTGGTGCCTTAGCTACAAGTATAGAGTTAACAAATTTAACATCAATGAATTGCCTTGTGTCGGGACATTCTAATGCTTTATACTGTTGAATTAAGTTTTTTCTGGATGCCATGTTTATGGCATACAGAAGCAAAGAGAATCCTCAAATTAAAAAAAAAAAACCACCAAAAGAATTTGAAGCCTTAGTTTCTTTATTTGTGCACAGAACTACCTCCCAGAGCTCAGACTGAAGTCCCTTCTAAGGTGCCTACGTCCTCATGTTGATACTGACTGTCTGCAAGAAGAAACTGTGAGTATTTATAATTTCAATCATTTAGTTCTTTTGGGTGGAACAGAACCTGTAAGGAAGAAAGAGAGGAGTGTTTCAGAGGTGCAAGTCATGTCTATATAAACAAACTACACAAGTTGAAACACTAAAATCCCAATATAAGCTTTTCTGTAAAGTTAGCGAGAAAGTTTCAGGGAGTCAACATTACATAGTGTCACAGGGGCTTGATTTTACATGCCTCATTTCCTTGTTACTGACACACATGCAAAATTGTTTCATCCACAAGTGGAACTTTTTTGGCAGATGGATGAATCATGCTGCTTGATGACAAGCTGTATAACTAAAGGTAAAATCTTGTACTGAAGAAGCTGCATCCATTTAAATTGTTTTAAGTCTGCAGATTCTCAAACAATGAAGATCCAGTTTTATGAAACTGACTTAAATCAACAAGAGTACTGGAATTTCTTGTTTAGGTAAATAAGAACCATCAGAGGATGGTTAAGCACTGGCACAGGTTGCCCAGAGAGGTTGTGGATGCCCCATCCCTGGCAGTGTTCAAGGCCAGGCTGGATGTGGCCCTGGGCAACCTGGGTCTAGTGTGTGGCATCCCTGCCCATGGCAGGGGGGGTGGAACTAGATGACCTTTAAAATCCCTTCCAACCTGGGCCATTCTATGATTCCATGTTTCTAAATCCAATGATACCTGAAGCACAGGATATCAGTAAAACTGAACTTCACCAAAAATTTCAAGTAAGAGCAAACACAAATTTCAAAAGCTTTAAAATATACCATTTTCTATTTATTCATACATACATAGCAGCCTATTTTACAGTACCAATTCCTAAATAGTTATTCCAGGAAAGACAGAAAACAGATACACTTGTCATGATGACACAGCCCCAATAACATCACCTAGTACTGGAAAAAAACAGAGCATTTCCTACTCTTAGATTTGTTTTTCATGTGGTCACTGAGGACATGAGTTACAAATGCCTTGCACCAACCCACTGGTTTAACACAAAGAGTGGAACCAATACCAATATACGTGAACAATGCTACTGCGAGAAGCAAAGCCACTTCCCTTATTAGACAAAGCCAGACACCTCAGCGTAGAAAGAGCAGAATAAACTGAGACACTGATAATCCTAAAGCTTTTAGGACCACTTAAACCTGAAACCGTGGGGCCATTTTCTGCTGCACGCTCTTTTGCTAATACTATCCTCCACTACAGCTCTGAGCGACGCTAGAGAAGTTATTTACGTCCAGATTAGCGATATTTAAAGTATAGCAACCTCAAAACTCAATATTCTTCTGCTTTTATGTCACAAACCAGCTAAGCTACCTAAGCTACCTTCGCTAAGTTTACACACCTTGAGCACCGAAACCCACCCGGCGAGCTTTGTGCGCGGTCGCACACCCTCAGCGACAGCCTCCTGCCCCTCCTTAGCGGTCCCTCCCGCCACAGCACGGCAGTGCCTCGCTCGCTGCTCCACTACCNGTGCCTCGCTCCCTGCTCCACTCCCCTCAGGCTGCTGCCGCCGCACCCGCGGGTCGCTAGGAGCCGTCCCAGGCTTCCCGCAGAGCTCAAGCCCCACTCTCTGAGCGGCCATCCAGCAGGACCAGCACGCTCCTCTCCCTTCAGCGCCTGAGACCACGGCCTATAGCAGAACAGGCCCCTCCGCCTGTCGTGGGTCTCCTCTGCCTCCAGCCGAGCCCAGCAGCCCCGACATGACGCGACTCCAGCTAGGCACAGAGATTCAACACGGCGTACGCAGCGTCCTTCCCCCTAGGCCCCACCGAGCCACTGTGCGATCCCACCGGAGGACCCCCTGTACTCACGGGCTCCGGCCGGGCTCCTCGCAGCAGGGGGGGCTCGGTGCGCTCCCCAGCCTATATACGGTGCCTGGCAAGGGGGCACGGGGGGGGGGGTGTGAGGTTTCCCCGCCCGGCACCGCCCCTGCCCGGCAAACTCTGACAAGAAGCGCGGCGCCGGGAAATCCCGGCGGCCGCTGGGTGCACGCGCAGTTTGACGGGCTGGGCGGGGCCTCTCCCCTTCAGTCCGTCCGTGCGTCCGTCCCTCCCGCCGGGTTAGGGGAGCCGCTGGCCTGGAAGCTGGTCCTTTCCGGGTTCCTCCCTAGCTAGCGCCTTCGTGTGGGGGCCGATGCCGTCCGGAGCGTACCCTTGGGCTTTCCGTGCTCCTCAGTCCCTCGTTCAGGTAGCTGCACTTAGAGGGGAGAAAGGCCCCGACCACGGCGGCGTCAGCAGGGACGTTAGGTACTTTCCTCCTGGCCGGGGAAACCCGCCAGAACACTGTGCTTCCCCGACAGGCAGGCGCAGGGCGGGGATTTCCAGCCTCCCGGCCGCGGCGCCATTCGGGGCTGGCGCCCAGCCTGCGCTCCTCGCTGATCGGCAGGGGGCGGCCGGAGCGGCTGGGCTTCTGGCAGCGGCCCAGGGCCTTGCTTACGGGACGTCGTACTAGCGCTGACGGAAGGAAACAGCACGGGAGCTTCATACACGAGCCGTTCGGGTGCTTCAGATGGCAGCTTGCCTCTTTAGCACTGCGCTCCCTACAGCAGTCGGCTACAAGCACAGCCGGCTTGTACAGTTGTGCTGTCCCGAGGGGGTGGCGAGGACGGGACTTGCTGTATGCCTCGCAGTTTTACCTTTTTGCCTTGACACCAGCGTCAAACACAGTTGCTTGGCCACATTTCCTAATAAGGACAGCTCTGCAGACTGCAAGAGGGGAAACAACATGACCCATGAAGGACTTCAGTCATTGAAAGTCACAGGGGAAGAACAGGAGGAAGACAAAGTAGAATATAAATTTCCACTGGGGGGATTTATGATAGCATCTCTGCATATAGAAATCTGAAAAACTTCTACAGCAGGTAGCAGAACACTGACTGAAGCTCAAAATCTCCCAGTGCAGTCATGTTCTGGCATTACATATAAATAAAAAGCAGATACAAAATTTAGAAAGCCCCACTTTGTGGTGACAGAATGGCAGCAGGGTGTTTACACAACTAAGAACTGAAGAGTGAAAATAAAGGAAGCATGACAGAACACAGCATTATGACACCAGTGGGTAAGTTTCCCTAACAGAGTTCCAGTAAGATAAATTTGCAAGAAACACATTCATATCTTTCTAAAACTATATCAGGTTTCCTGATATATGTGATGTCATTTATCATATATACTATCTGTCAAATTTTGAACATCTAGCTGCAGTGACAGTATAGTATAGCTACTACTGTAACATTTAATTTCGCATAGACAGAAATGTTTGCTGTTTCAGCAGTTGCACAGAAAGAAGAAAAAGGTTAAACATTCCTTCTAAGTGTTTTAAATTATCACTATTGTACCACTTTAAAGAAGCTACTGACATGAAGACAAGGCTACAGGTTCAAAGGTTGAGTCAACTCCTCAAACACATATCTGAAGAGTGCTGGGGTGGGGGATTTAGAGTTTTACTGGCCATAGGGAACTGTTTAATATCACATAAGGAACTGAGCTCTGTATATGTACAAGTGTGTGGCTTTAATTGCAAGGGCTTGAACATTTTCTTTCACATAGCAAGCTGGGAATGCTCCCAGTTTGGTGACTTCAAGCAGGACTCCCTGAAAGAAATTACATTGAATCTATTGTAACAGATTCTAGACTTTCACCATATATTCTCCCAAGATAAATTAACCCAGTGTTCCTCCTTAACTCTCTGCAGCCAGCATCCCTCCCTTGCTTGTGCTACTCCACCCACAGCCACATTCTGCCCTTTGCCCCTCTGTGCACTTTGCCTCCTTCCAATCTGGCAATATAAGCTGCTCTTTCCTCCCTTTCTCAGGACTCGAGGAGAGCAGTTCAGGCTCTTCCTTTCTGCTTGGCAAGCCTCATGTTGCAATGAGGAGGAAGGGAGGGGAAGGAACAAAAAAACAGGCTAAAATGCTTGTAATAGCAGAAAAAGAGGTGTAGCTGTCTAGAGCTGCCAGGTTCTTTCTGGTTGCTTTGTCTCTTCGAGTATAGTAGCAGCTCTGTCAGTTCCCCATTCCCTGTGATTCCTTTGCTTTTCAAAGAAAGAGGGACCCTTCCCCAACTACTTAGCTGCAATAAAGGATAGTCCTTTCCCCAAATGACATGAAGTAAGAACATAACAAGTTTTTTCTTAGGACTGAAATTCCTCAGGAGCAATGCATTATCATCAGCACCCTGAGTCAGGCTTCAACTTGTGACCAAGGCAGCTCTCCAGAGGCAGAGAGGACAGCAGTTGTGCTTAAGTCCTACCCAACCAAGCTAAATGCAGGCTTTAGCTGTGGTTCTCAGGCTGTGGCACATTGCAGTGTGCACATTTCACCTGCTGTAGTAAGATTCCAAGATCACAGTCTTGATGTAAAAAACAGTAGGACTGATAAACTGAAAAAAAGGCAGTCTACTGGGCAGACGTTCAGCTTTGGAGAGGGAGGAAAGGCAGCTGCATTCAGATAAAGCTGTTCCTCAACCAAAGGAAACTTCTTTCTTAAGAGGTCAAAGTGCTAATAGAAGTGTGGCTGCCACATTACCAGTGTTTATGAAAATAAAGCTAGTGGTAGTGCTGACTGAAAAAACAAAGGTGATACAGAAAATTTTTGGGGATAGATGCCCTTCCATTGCTGCTGCTTTTCTCTCCCATAAATTACAGAAAAAATACTGTTACCTACTTTCTCACCACCATAAGTGACTGTCAGAATATCTTGCTAGGATTTCAACCTTATCAGTTACACATGCACAACATTAACAACCTGACATGCACAAATATTAACTATGAATTTTATCTTAGATATTTGCTCAAAGTAGCAAATTCATCCTATCAGTGCTACTGAAGATAAGACACAATATAATCTGCAGTTTCAGTAGTACTGTTTTGGTCTTTAATCCTAGTCAAGAAAGTAAACCTTAGTTGCTTTTCTTAGGGACAAGCATTCAGTTAGGTGAAGAAAAAGCACTCTCTAGAACATTAAATGTATTACATCAACTGTATCAATAGCCTGCCTGGCTGTTGCTATATAAAAATAACAGAAACAATCTTAATTCCAAGCTGCTTTTAGGAGTGAGAAACAAAGCATTTCCCCAAGGCCTCATGAAGCTTCACTGGAAAGCTATGCAACTCAGCTAGTGAACTGAGAGATGCAAAGAGACTCATTTACCCACTGTCCCCCCAAATCTAACCCACCTATAAAACCTGTATTAAAAAACAAAACCAGTTATGTCTGGCTAGTGCCCATGGTTTTTAGCTTCCCAAAGGTCTCAAATACCTCCCAGGAACATGGTCTGCTTGTTTTGAACTTTGGAGCATTATCTTCACTGCAAGCATCAACCCCCTTTCACCTGTTAAACTGATCTAAGATGGCAATTAGTATCACCCAAAAATCTACTGATCAAAGTTTCTTTGTTGAAGTTTCTTTGGTCAGTATGTGGCTTGTCAACTCCTTTTGCACCAAAGAGGAGGATAATGCTGAGAGAAATAGGAAATACTAAAGAAAACTTAGGAAAAGCCAACTCAAGACAGAAAATACTAACTGTAGATAAAGTTGCACTATCTATTTAATTTACAAATGAAGCCAAGTCCCAAGAGCAGAGTAGTTCTGACATCCTGTAAACATGAGATCAGGCAAACTACATGTTGATAATCTAGGTGGATGCAAACAGCCCACTCTGTTTTGACTAAACACAGCAACTTATCTCTAGATCAGCAGTAACTATTACTTTATCTTTCTTTTTTAAATGAGACTTTTTTGAATTGCATTTGGGCATAGATAACCAAACCAAAATGTGTGAGGGGGAAGATGTTCACAAGGGACAAATACCATACCTAGACTTTAAGGGCATCCATGACTCACTGTAATAAGCTCCAACGGTGAATTGAAAAACCAAACCCCACTGCATGCATCTTGCTGCTCCCCTGCTGAAGGTCACTACATTCTCAATCTGGAAAGTTTCCATTCCCTTTGCACCAAGACAGTTTTGTTTTCCACATCCTCCTACACAAAGGTTCACAAGTACAAATGTTATAGTTTACCTAAACCAGTTGTGGGTTTCCTTTTCTCACGTTTTATGCTCATTTTCACACATTTTATCCTCCTATAAACCATAAATAGTCTCAAGAACGTATCAAAGCCTCACTGAATAAGCTGAGGCTTTTAACTCAATCAGAAACTCTCTATTTTATTTATTTGGAGGATAAAAAAAGAGTTGGAATGAGTTTTAGGAAGATCTTGTAAATATTGAGTTCAATTCCCTTTTTAGAGTTGAGAATCTACTCACGTCTGAGTTTTAAACTCTGCTTCTAGAATGGCAATTTTGTTCTCCTGAGGGTATAATAAACATTACATTCACCAGAAGATATGAATCCGAAGAATGCCAAAACAGAGATGATTTGACTAAATTAAGCCACATTTGGGTGGGAAGAGGACCACCTATATATATATCAAGGCAGTCAAAAGGCTGCTATTCAGCTGCAATCAAACTGTGTAAATTTAGAGTTCCACATTCCTGGTTCTTCCAAAGGAGTTGTCCTTTTAAACAGCAGGCTGTCTACTTTGACTCCAAGTTACTTGCTGCTGTCATAGTAAGAACATTTCTCTAGGTCTTATTTCCCTTATTTATTCATCATCATGTCTATGCAAATGTTAAATCATTCCTAAGGTGTTAAATTTGCTTTAGTTGAACTAGCTGTTGCTATTCACGTTCTTGAGGACTCTTTTATGTCAATACTCCTTCAATTGAAAGAGAACCAGATGTGTAGCACTGTTTGACTTCCTTAAGACTGAAATGAGTGGTTTGTGAATCATGCTAAATGTGATTGCATCACACTTTACCTAAGAACTGGGTTATTGTCCTGATAAAGTTTTCCATTTCAAAGGCCAAATACCTCAGAAATAATTCATCCAGAGGCTACAGATAAAAGGTGGAGTTTTCCCAAAGGATCTATGTAGAATCATAGAATGGTTTGGGTTGGAAGGGACCTTAAAGATCAGCTAGTTCCAACTCCTCTATCATGGGCAGGGACACCTTCCACTAGATGAGGTTGCTCAAAGCTCCACCCAGCCTGGCCTTGAACACCTCCAGGAAGGAAGCATCCTGTTCCAGTGTGTCACAACCCTCACAGTGAAGAAATTCTTCCTAATAACTAATCTAAATCTACCCTTTTTCAGTTTAAAACCATTAACCCTTTTCTTACCACTACACTGCCTGATAAAGAGGCCCTCTCCATCTTTCCTGTAGGCACCTTTAAGTACTGGAAGGACGCTATAATGTCTCACAGGAGCCTTCTCTAGACTAAACAACCCCAAATCTCTCAGCCTTTCTTCACAGGAGAGGTGCCCCAGCCCTCTGATCATCTTCATGGCCCTCTTCTGGACTCACTCCAACAAGTCCATGTTTGTCTTATGTTGCCAGAGCTGAATCCAGTGTTCCAGGTGGGGTCTCATGAGCACAGAGTGAAAGGAGTGAATCAGCTGTATCACAGTTTCAAATGGCACACAAGCATGTGGGAATTCACTGACTTTGAAACACCTGCACACAAAGAGGAGCTGAAATCATTTCTTGTGTGGCTACAAGCAAGGCCCTAATTCCAGAGTCAAAACCAGAAATCTGAGCTCTGTGCCTCAGTCCCGAGTGCAGCTAGTAGTGAAGTGACCTGTGCTTAACAGCAAAAACAAAACAAAACAACCCTGTGCACAAACTGCACAAGGCATAAATCAGCTCTGCTTGAACAATAATGGCACAACTATTTGTAGCAGACATGAGATTCAGTGACAGGAGCAGGGGCTGCTTAGATTAATCTTGCTGCCAAGTGGTAGTAAAACTACAGCCTGAGAGAAGCTAGGCTTTTGCTTTTTGTATTCTGCTGTCCAATACTGTCTTGCTTAAGAATATTTTGAGAAATAAGAGGAATCACAGTTGTAGAGAAAAATCTGTCTTTTTAGCACTTACAGGAGTAAATAAATGAAGAGTAATCTAATGTGCACTACTGAAAAAAATTTCCTTTAGACTTTACCTTAAATTTGTAACATTTTCATGAGAGTATATTAGAAGGAAAAACATAGTGAAAACAGGAAAACAGGTGATGAGCCTTTGATGAAGGGTTAAGCTAGTATTTTTTTGCTAGCAAAAAACTGATTATTAACCCACAAACCAAACCAAATGGATACACATAATAGTTGGGCAGTGGTGGGCAAGAGGGAAGGAAGAGACAAGTGCTAATTGAGTCAACATAAATAGCAGTTTAATGAAAAGTTTAGAAGAGTGGGTTTCCAGCAGCTGGAGTTTGCTGTCAAATTTTGACAGATCTGCTGTTAAATTGGTCAATCAGTTGAAAAGTTATTGGGGTAGAATGGACAGATGTACATTCTCGTGCAAAAAATGATTGCCAGAATCAGGCTAAAAAACATACACTAGGTGTCATGCTGAATATTCACTTTTTTTCTTCTAATGGTATGTTCGTTCCAAAGGCCCACCTCAGACTCAGAGAAA
The DNA here is from genome assembly GCA_013396975.1 of Bucco capensis. NCBI lineage: Eukaryota > Metazoa > Chordata > Aves > Piciformes > Bucconidae > Bucco > Bucco capensis. The sequence continues at coordinate 192,727 of VWZO01001566.1, read as the reverse complement.
AGAGAACATACTGACAGGGCTTAATTTAGCATTAACCAGTGGCTGCACTGACCTAAAATTCATCTATCCCAGTACCAGACATCCCAGGAAGCAGATAATCTGTTTCTGCAAAGAATGCCTTTAGAAACGTTCATATCACAGGTAGACATGAGATGGATTTTGTCCTGCTCTGTATTTAAAACAGACAAGACCACCAGTTCTGAGATTCAAGGTGCTGTGCTTTCTTCAGGCTCTGGTAATAGTGGAGATTAAATTACCATCTAAGGGCTGGCACAGAAGTCATCTGTATGTCTCAATATCAAATGGTTTGAAGACTTAAGACCCCAGCATCATTTCTAGCACCACTTCCATGCTGAGAAGTACAAATGCAAGGGGCTGAATAGAGTACCAATGTCTTGGAGTTTGGTACTAGCCTCTTGCCACTTCCTTGGGTTTATTTTAGAGAAAGCTAACTTTTCTCCTATCTCAAAGCTCTTCCTAATACAGTTTTGAATGGTTATCTAACTATGAACCTGTTGTGTGTCTGAGCTTTGTAAAGATATGCTGTAGGTCTACAGAACACTGTCTCTTTCACTTAGCCACTCAATTATAAGCATAAAATAAACTACTGTGAGAACGTATCCAAAATTAAGCAGGTTTTCTTCCTCTGTAAGAATATACAACAGTTTGGCATTGGCCCAGGACTGTAGGAATTTCTCTGTTTTCTGTGGGTCTGTTTTTCTTACTTGGAAACAATAGTGCTATTCATGCCTAGGCAGTTCATGAGGTTACTGCTTCTGAAGCTGCATTTCTAAATATGCAGCAACTGCTATAAAAGATGCAGCATACTTTAGACTTTAGCACATTCAATGTTACCACAGTGATTTCCCTTCTTCTGGCTCCTGCAGAGTAATTAAAAAATTAATTTGTTCTGAAGTGAAACACTGCATGTACATAGAAAGCTGCTCAATCCTGCATCCAGACATGTAGACCTACGGGTCAGTGCCTAGTAGATTGAAATGCCTATACATTGTGAGTGCTATTCTTTTGTTTCTGCCCTTTCAAATCCCTCTTTCCCCCTCCAGTCAGTTCCTTTCTGGGCAATGCTAATCTGCACACAGAAAATGAGCACATTTATACAATATCCTGTTTTTCAAACGTTGTTTTGTCCCTTTAGTTATTACACACAAATACACTTCAGCTGACAAGTTGTCAGCTACATTGTTTGCAGGTTGTCAGCCCTCCCACATTACAGTATATTTGCCCAGACCCAGCAAGAAAAACGACAGCTTTTTCATAGACAAAGATAAGCTACAAAATTCATTGTAAAACAATTTCTTCTGTTCAGTGAATAGTAGAACAAAAGACAAGCCTTTGCAAAGCTATGTGTGTTTGTCTTCTGTAATATAACACTATGACAGGCACTATGGACAGCCAGAGAAGGCAGACATGCTACAGCAGCTCTGAGAATAAAAAGAGCTGCTGACCAATAGAACTCTTAGGAAACACCTAAAAAGGGTGCAGAATCTGAATGTGAGGCAAGAGAAGGACAAAGATTGCAATGAAGCAATTAGCAAGAGAGAATTATCTAGTAAAATGTAGAAGAGATGTAGGATAGATCTGTCTCTCTGAGCTGGTCAGTCTTTATAGTCAAATTAAAAGAAAAAGGTGCTTTTAGGATGTGTTTTTAAATAAATCTTGAAATAGACATTTAAAATGGATTACATGCACCACTCTGAAGTGCCTTTTTCTCTGTTAATTGACAAGGAGGTGAGAGAGTTACTAGCAAGCCTGTTCTGAGGCTAATAGGACAGATAACAAAAAAATCCTGGTTTTAACCTCATGTTTCATAGGAGGCTAACAACTGAAATCAGTGGACAAGGAAAAGCTCTAAATGAGTTAACAGTTGCTCCAGATCTACATGCTTTGCTGTGTATTGTTTATGTACCAAAGGCAGGAAGCCAACAGCTGTTCCCACAAACCAGACCTGTGGTCTATCTGGGGAACTCTGCCACTGTTTCTAGGAGCATCAAAGGGTGCAAGAAATTCTACAGCAGGAAATTTTGGGTAAACACAGCAGATCTTCAAATATCATTGTTGTTTTTTTTTTTCCTTTTCCTGTCTAGTTTCACTTTTGTTTCATTGAGGACAGGATTTGATAGAACTGCAGAGAAATTGAACTGGAATGTTCTCTTCTGGATCAGGGAACTGGAAACCATGAGCTAGTTTTCTTTTAAAATGCACTGCTTTGGAGGTAGAGTTTTCTTAGCAGATAATCAGGAAAGGGTCATATTTTTACTGGAGTAATTACACAGAAGGAGCTATGACAATAACATATTCGTAGTAGGACACTAAAAACTATCTGTAGATGTTCATTTGGCAGGCCTGAGCTCATAAAACACCAGCCCAGAAAAGCTAGGCTGGGTAGCCACATGCACTGGTCCCAGAGAGCTGCTTCTGAGCAGCAAGCAACTTCTCTTGGGCTGGGCTGCTCCTCCAGGCAGCTCAGGGCACCACTGTGCCCACTGCCACTTCTGAGCATGAAAATCCAGGTACTCACCAGTCATGGCAGCTGCATCTCACAGTAGCCACACTTCTGCCACCTCATCCTTATTCTATACATCCAACAAGTAAAATGCAGTAGGTGACTGCTGTTTGGTTGGCCAGATGGGAAGAGAGGGCATAGTGAGAAACTGGTCATCAGGAGAGTAGTCCTGCAGAAGAGCACAACAATGTGTTTCATACACCAGGATTTTGGAAAGCTGAGCAGTCTGAGCAGGGTTCAGATGCATAGAAACTTCTAACTTTTGACACAGGAAGTGTGGCATGGTGCCAAATTTCACAAAAGATGTAGTCAAGCTAATCAGAATTATCTGGCTGTTCCCACTGAGGGCTGTGTTTTCCAGAGTACGATCTATCATGCAGCATGGCAGTGGATTTTTTTTGCCAAAGAGGTTTCAGTGGAATCCTCTGTGCAGTTTCAGGTTAGTTTCTGGGGAACGAGCTTTCCAGGGGAGCAGGAAACTTGGCAAGATTACCCTCAAAGTTTATGGGAATCACCTTTGAGGCCCATGGAGCCAAGGACCGAGGGGAGAGAGGCACACCACTGCTGCACAGCCAGAGTGTTTCTTAGCGCACATCTGCTTTTCCAGCAGAACTGTATTCAGCAGGGAAAGTTCATTCTTGGGTCTCCTCTGGGTAGCTACAGTCAGGAGTGCTACAGACCACACACCTCTATAGAAAGCTGCTGGGAAGACAGGGCAGCAACACAGCCAGACATTTGCTCCTTTGCCTTCCCTTTGGTGTTCCCCTTCACTCTGAAGCCCTCATCCCTTCAGCTCCTGCACCCAGCCATTGTGGAGCCCAAGAAGCCATGTTTCCCCATCTGTGCCCCAAAAGGGAGCTACAAGTAGCCATCTCTCTCCCGGAAAAAGGAGAAGTTACGGGATCTTGCTGACTTGCAACACAGGACATGACAATTGTTTTGTGCTACTTATCTCGACTTCACTGGAAACGAAACACCACGGCATGAAGCAGGGACCCAGGGAGCTAATTAGGCTTCCTGGGTAGTGGATTTGTAGAGGTAGTTTTTTAATGGGGCGACTTAAACCTCCCCGAAGAGCACAGGCACTCTCTGCCTGGCAGCTGGCAGTGAGAAAATGCCAGAGCAGGGGTGATGTGGTTTTAGCACCACCGAGTGGTCAAATAAGGGAAAAAAAGTTCCTTTTTGAGACTGGCTGCCTGCGTGTCGTGGGCAGGCCATGGTCCCACCATGGGGCTGGAGCCCCGAGCACTGTCCCACCCTCACCCACGTTCTTCTTACCAACAAGGATCTTGGAAAGCTTTCATACATCTCATCACCAAATCAGGCTTGTTTTGTTATACTGCACATGGTCCCGGAGCCCAGAAAGTCACTCCAGAAAACATTAGATCTGTAAATACAAGCATAATGTCTGTAATAAATGTGACTGTAACATAAAACCCAGCAAAATCTGTAACTGGTAATACAGAACCTCAGTTGCCTCAGAAACAGCTCAGACACTTCCTAGTGTTTTGTGGCAGCTCTGTGCCTCCCTTAAAATCAATGCCTCATTAGGTAAATTAGTGGATCTTTCCCTAAATCAGGTGGGGGAAAAAAAAACACCTTAATGTAATGTTTCAAAGTGTTTCTTATACCTCAGCTGTTCTGTGGGGCTTTTGGACAGTAACTCTTGTGGGTGGCTGGCCTTGGATGCCTTTTAAAGCTGTTCACAGAGATGTAAAACATGCAGCAGCTGTAGCTACATGAGAACTCCTTTTCTCTGGCAACAGATAAGGTAGTTTGTGAATTAGATAGAAGAGCACTCACCCCTCCACCTATATTCTCTATACTTTACTGGCACACACACTTCTGCCTAAAGGTTTGGCCAGCTCTGTCTCCAGTGAGTTACGTGTTATGGATCTATTCTTTGGATTACACTAGAGCCTGGAGAGCCCTTTTCTTGCTGCACCACAAATGCATGTGCTATCTCTTTACCAAAGCATTTGAGCCAGGGACAAAATGATAGCACAGGCCACTTCTGCTTTTGCAGCAGCAGGACTACAATGATGGCCTGTGCCTTGCAAAGGGTCTTGATGCCCTCCCTCACCAAACTGGTGGAAAGCAGGCAGAGATGGATACTTCCCAAGACAGGATCTGCATGCTGGTATGGGAGACAAGGAGAGGCAACACTCCTGGAATATATCCTATAAAAAGGTTAATACTTGGACGACTGGTGAGCATCCTTTGGAATACCTGACTGCACTGCTGCAGCTAACAGAGCTCTCCTGGAACCAGCACAGGGCAGATCCTTTCTGAAAATTCCACTTTTAACAGCATGATTGTTGCTTGCTTGAGCACCTGAGAGACAGCTGATGGCTCATGTCCTCTCAGCTTTAATGAAGGAAAAAAAAGTCCTATTCAGAGAGTCAAAGGCTACAAACTGTAGCTATTGTTAGCCTCTGTTATGTTCTTCTTCCTCATCCCTCCCACACATCTCTGAAGGCTCAGTAAATGCACAGAGCTAGCTCCAGCAGTAGCTTTCTGAGTTCTGGCTGGAGCAGTGTCTGCATTTTGTCTCATTCTGTGTTGCCCAGCTCTTTGTGTACCAGCTTTCTCCTGCCCAATTCATTCAGCAGTTTCACAAGCTGACATCCACAACTTTGCACTACCTAGGCCTCCCTTTGAACAGGGCTAATTAAAGGAGAGCTTATAGTATCCCACATCTGGCTTGGTACCTCAAAGGAATGGGAAAAAGGATACAGATGCCTAGGACCACATATGCATTTGAATACAATGAATATATTAATAATAATTAATAATTGGGTAACAGAAAACAAATATGGAAAGGAAACAGGATGAGGCCCAGCTGACAGCTCCCCATACCCCATGTGCATCTCACCATCCTACCACACCAGAGCATGGTGCCACCTACCAAACCACCTGATTACATGCCCTTTCTCCAGAAGGCAGTGAATAAAACCCCCAGAAAGGTAAAGCATGTAAAGAGAGTTTTGAATCAGAAAACACACAAACAAAGAAAAACATGAATTTCCTGCAGTTCTGATTGTTCTGTCTCATTTGCCTCTGAGTTATGTCTGTAAAAATCTCTGGAGCAAGATTCAAGAGCTGTGCAAAGGCAAAGCCCTCTTCAGTGCAGTATGCTCCTTTTGCTCCAAGTTAGTGGGAAAAGAGATTTTCACAAATAGAAACCCCAGGTTTTTGCATTATTAGTAGATTGTAAATTAGCTTAACAGCAAATTATATAAACAACCCTGCTATTGAAATGTAACAGCCTATTTTCAAAACAAATGTTCCTTTTTAACATCTACAGCTGGGGAAATAGTTCTCTTCCCAGTAAGGAAAAAGTTTTCCTCTTGGGTAACAGAGATATCCATTAGTACAACCATTCTCAAACCACTGGTGTTACCTATCTGTAAGGGAATTCCACAGCACAGGGATTCAGCACCATTAAGGAAGCACCAACTACTTAGGTAACTTTAAATGCTCACAAGTTACACCCATAGATAAGGTGAAAGCATTACAGATGCAAAACCCGGGGGCTTATAACTGGGCAATCAGTGTGTGAAGTACCTAGAGCTACCATAAAATTGTGCCTGGGTATTGCTTTTTCAAGAAGATTGTAGTCTGATTCAGTAAACATCAATCCAGGGAAGCCCCACAGCCTGTGTTATGCAAGATACCAGATTAGATAACAAATTTGTCTCCTGGATTTACATCTGTGAAACTGCTTCCTGCCACTGACTGAGCAGGATTTTAACCCTCTGGGAATCCAAGCAAGAGCTGGCCAAGCAAGCTGACCTGTGGTTAATTTAGCCTGTGTGGTTGGTGAGCAACATGCTCTCCTAAGTATGGCACTCATATCTATCATCTTACTTTAAAGTTTACATCTTGAAATTTGTATCTGAAGTTTATATAAATGAGATTAAACAGTGTCCACAGATGGGTGTTAGAGATTATCAGGGTTTTTAGTTGGCTTTATCTGAAGTTTGTTCCTATGTTAAATTGTAAGTCAGTACTGTTTCCTTGCTTCTCACATGGACATTTTTTTGCTGCTGTTTAAAAACAGTCAGTGAGTGAAATGAAGCATGTCTTAATATTTCTGATTCTGAGAACAGACTAGATTGTACTAAAGAGGTCTTTTTAAGATGCAGCTAATCTCACCTAAAATGTCCATGACTTTTCTCCACTGATTTTTCACCTTCTTCTAATTAATTTAAATAATGGTTCATGACAACAAAATAACTTTGCAGAAATTGCCCAGTAGAAGTCAGTATCATAAATGTTAATGTATTTAGGACCACCTGTCCTTGTAGATTTGTTTCCTTTTTATAATCCTTTCTAAAAATAAACCCCAAATATTCTCAGCTGAGTCGAATAAACCATTTCAGAGATTAATATTAGCAGAATGAGGAGGAAAGTAAAGAGCAACAGACAAGGGATCTCAGGTATGTATTTAACTGAAAGCTGACACTAGAAAGTTGACAGAAGAACACAGGAACACTGCTCCAGATGGCAGGAACTGCAGAGGAGGAAGAGCATGACTGCAAGAAGCAAAGGAGGGAAGCTAAGGATAGATGAAACAGGACGAGAAACAGACACTCCAAGGCATACTGCCAGTTCTTCAGGTTATGTAAAATTATCTTTATTGTTTACACACTTTCCTCCTTTTCTGTGTGGTGCACATTGCCCATAGCATTGCTAGCACTGCTTGTAATTACTACTGCCTGGCAGCTCTCATTATAAACTCCTGCTTTTGGTTGCTGCTAAGTTTGTTAGATGTTGCTCATCCAGGCTGAAATGTCTTCTACCAAGGTTTGGCCTTGGGCTGATCCTTTCCCCCTCCATTTTCTTTTAGGAGAAGGAAAGAGGAGGGCAGTTTCAATAAAAATGATTCTGTGGTTTTCAGGGCAAGATTAGGCAACCATTTATTTGAGCCAGAGCTTGAGATTTGGCAAAAGAGGAGGGAGGTTACCTCGATGCCAGAAGACCTAGCCAAGTTATAAATGTGTTTTTAAAGTCTCAGCCATTCTACTTTAGCAGAGATTTGTCAGCTTTGCAGATGAGTTTGCAGAGGGCTGGGCCAGCACAGGGCATGCTGTGTCCCCTGATGGCTTCCAGGCCCTGACAGGACTGTCCCCAGCAGACAGAAGAGCTGGACACTGCCTGCACCCAGTGCTGCCACCAGCCCTGAGCGGGGACAGCCACCTGCCTCTGGGCACCCAGGCCGCAGCTGTGCTGGGAGCAGCCAGGCAGAGAGTGGCTGTGAGCACAGAAGTGCAGCTGAGGTAGCAAGGTAAAAGACACTTGATTACAAATCTATGAGAATAAAACTGGCATAACATAAGGAACTTGAAAGATAAACACTAGTGCCCTAGCCTAGCAAAAAGCCCAGGATCTGAAGCAGGGTGACTGGTGGAACAAGAGGAGCAGGGTGGTCAGGAGGAGGAAGGAGCATGGAAGGGAGAGGGAAGAAAAACCTCTTGATGATAGCTAACACATCCTTCCCAGAACCCAGAGCACAGCTGGGGTCACCCACTTCTTCTTTTACCAGTAGAAATCTGGAAGTCAAACAGCACGTGTGGGCCCTCCTGATCACAGGGGCTTCCTGCACTACCTGAAAACCTGTTACTGCTTTTCCTTGGATAGGTCTAAAGCTTCAGTCCTTCATCAGGGAGATGTATTAGCACTTCTTGGTGGAACACCTCAGCTTGGGATCAGGGCAGACTTCTCTGCTCTGTGTCATGCATGCTCTCCCCTAATGCTGTGGGGAGAGGAGAAGTGACACATGCTGCAGAACTAGACTAACTGCCTGAGCTCTCTTCCTTGCTGCTTTGAGGAGAAAGAGCGAGCAGCTGTTGCCAGGCTGGGCTGCACAGAGATGATACCACTTGTTGCTGCAGGCCCTGAAGCATTACACATAGCAAAGTAAACTTGAAGGAGGAAAAGCTTGAAAAAAAGCTGAGAAGCAAGGGCTGTTAACTGTATCCTTACTCATATATCCTAATGATCTCTTTCTCCCCCAGCCAAATCAACAGCCATTCTCCCCTCGCACCCCCACCAGCTCCTCACCCCAATATTTTCAAGCATGATAAAACTAAACTCCTGCCCCAATCATGCCCAACATATCCTCATTCTGCACCTTCAGCATCTTCCCAAAACCATTGCCCCCAGTGATGTATCTCTCAGGCCTCTTAGCTCCAGTATCAACTGAACATCCCAGCATCTTCCCAATCTCTCAACCCTTGAGCCCTTCTAGGTCTTGCATTAAACCCTGTTCTTCTGTAGCATCCCACCCTCACACCTTAGTCACCCCACATCACCAATGACCTTGCTCACCTTAAGATTTATCCATATCATCCCAAATGACTATTGCTACAACTCCTCCCTCATCCCTGGTGCTGCCCAAGTCTCCAAGGTCTAGTTCCCAGTGCCATCCTGAACACTTTCTCCAGCTGCTTTCTCCTCTACATGCAAAGGGAGATGGATGTAGAGACCTCACCAGCAAAACAGCACAAAGCTTTCTTGTCTTTTGTAGATACAGTTGGCTCAGTCCCAAACATTGGGGTTTCTCCCAGCTGACCTTAGACATCTGCATCCACCTAAGTGAGCATCAGTTTCCTTTACAGTTAAGGGAGCTAACTGGACACTTTCAGGGCACCATTGACCTACCTCAGTTTAGACATTTACTTTGTGTGCCCCAAAAGTCCTGTTATCTCTCTGATCACTCTAAATGGAGCCAGAGCTTACCTCAGTTTAGATTTGTCCTCTGTTGATTTATAAAGTTTGTTGAGATGATTGCACTCCCAACAACCCTGCATATTACCCATATTTCTTAATTCATGTTCAGGGATAATCTTTATTTTCCTTCAAACCAGTATTTCAAGTTTCCAGGGGAGCGCCCTGTGCTGTGAGCTTGCCCAGTGAGGGGTGGCTCAGCAGCAGCACCCTGGGCTGCCTGAGCAATGCCATCAGCACACAAGTATACCATGATCTGCCATGCCATCCCATCCCACCTACTGGGAAGAGCTTAGATCTGAAAGCATGGTGAAGGAAAATCTAACAGAGTTGAGCACAGAAATGCCAGGGTGGTAAGCATTATTGAAAAGCAGCAATAAAGGTAAGTTTCCAGGAATGATTTTCCCCCCATGCCATCCCTGTTCCCAGAAGGCCTGTTCTCAGCTAGGTGTGGTTTAGAGTATCTTTTGTTAAGGTTCCAGTTTGATCAGCTTGACCAGAATGGGTTGGAAGTTACAGAGACTGAAGAATGGAGGAGATGACAATGTTATTAGAGAAATCCAGGGTGGACTCATGTCTGGAGAGCTCTGAGCAGTTTCCCTATTCAAACTGCTAATGCAGAAATGGAAAGGCTCCAAGAAGGGCTACAAAGACACAAAGTTTTGGGACCAATTTCACACAGGGAGTACTTGGACAAGCTACAGTTTTTCATCTCAAAAACAGGAAGGACAAAGGAGAAAAAAATGAAAGATAAACAGCAAGAAAATGAACAGGAAATTACTCCTCACCCTCTCTTCTGTTACAAAAATCAGACACCACCAAATTAAATTAGCAGGGATCAAGTTCAAGACAGGTAAGATGTAATGGCTATTTGCACAACAGGTAATTATGCAAAGAACTGTGTAAGTGCCACATGACATAGTGAACACTGCAATGCTTACCACCTCTCAGGGTTTCTGCACCATACCCACAGAGAGCAGCCTGTCACAACACTTCTGTGCTCTGTACCTCAAGCAGATAGGTACACACGTGTGTTTTCCTGTGCTTCCAACCTCTCTGCTGTTGGCTACAGTTGGCAGTGGCTACCTGCCTTGGCAGGGCTCTGCTCCAGCAAACCAAGATGTTCCTAAGGAAAAGAAATCATGTCTAAATGGGAAACCAAATTCAGAAACAAAACCACAATGTGCAAAGGTGTAGTGAAATAGATCTGAGATTTTCTTTCAGTTGATCTTGAACAATCATGTTTGAAATTTGACAACAGAAAATATCAAACTGAGTCTTTATTGTGCATTGAAACAGGAATAGCTGAAGTAATATCATCTTTCAAAACTTAATCTTGTCTTCAAGCTCCTTTTACCTAGCATAGCTTATTCACTGAACATATTCATTATGTGCCTCTGTAGGGAGGAGGATTTGTAGCCATATTTATTTGAAGCCTATATTAGAATGAATAAGCATCAATAATGTATATGAGAAAGCAGGGTAGGATTGCCTTCTATGTGTCATTCCCATGACTGCTACCTTGCCAAGCTCAGCATAGCTCTTTATGTGGGACAAATGGTAAACCAAATAATCCTGAAATAAAGCTTTCATTGGCTACACAGTACTGAATGTATTTCTCTTTCAATTCTCTTCAAGTCTCAAGTGCTGTCAGAGTGCCAAAGTTTCAGTCAGTATGATTTTTCATGCTGTATATCTTTGTTTAGTTTAAAATGGAGCTGTCACATCTCTCATGATGACTGGGGCAATGGTTTTTACCAAGATATCAGAAACTATTAAAACTTCTCAAGGCCTCCTGAAAATTTCCACAAGGGGATGAGGCTTTTGGAGGTGCACTGAGTCACATCCAGCATCAGCATCTCTGGAGGCTGACAGAGGACCTGACCATCTCTTGAGCCTTTCTCTTCCAGCCTGCTGGTTTCATAGTGGACATGGTCACTCAACTCGAGTTACAACAAGCATGTTGCTTAGCCAAGAGCCTGAAGGTCCTTGTGCAAAAGCATCAGCTGAAAGCAAGGTCTCTGCAGGTTCCCCTCAGTGCACAACACCAAGCACAGTAACTCTTCATGGTGTCTCAGCATTGACTTGTAATGGACATGGCTCACCTTCCAAGATCCTTTCAAAGGCTTTTTCTCCCCTTTGTATATGGGCAGGCAGTAGTTTTCCTGTGAGTTGCAAAGGGAGCACAACTCCTAGTGTTCTCCAGCAGTTATTTCTCTCCTTTGTCATGCACAAGTGAATGAGAGAGAGCAGGAGGAAACTGAGCCCACTTCTGGGGATGCAGCAGCTGAAGATCCAGTTTAAGCTGCCAGAGAGATTTCTTCTTTATTTACTACTGCAGAACAAAATAATATTACCAAGGATTTGATTAATCTATCACCAAAAAAACAGTAATGAAAGAACCAACTGACCTATACAGAAAAGCATCAGCCCCCTGGCACTATAAATGACACATCCTTGCACTATTTCACCACTGGTGGCATAAAAGTTTTAACAATTAAAAAGAAAAGCTGAAGGAACCACATTAAATTTGTAATTATGTACTGTGAACAAAATAAAAATAGCTTAGGATACTAGAATTATTCCAAAGCAAACACAACCTAAAAATAACGAAGCTAAAGTTATATTTAACAGAAATCAAATATATTATGATCCAGGAAATCTTGAGCTAAAAAAAGTCTGCTTTGCTCTGACTCTTTAAAAAGTTATTTCAGTATCATAAACACTACTTGGATTTAGACTGAGCTGAAATATTTCTATATCCTATCTACCTAATTTCTTCAGTTTGAGATTCTGGCCTTCAAAAATGTTTAACACTGGGCATTTATGAGGCAATTAAACATTTATAAATGGACATTCCTGATTGACTATTACAGCTAGATTATTTTTTAGGAGGCAAAGAACTGAGGAGAAAAGAAAATCTTCAATGTAAGACACAATCAGTTCAAAAGCTGAGCACTGCATTGCATAGGAGAATTTTGTTTGAATAATGAAATTGTTAAAATCAAGAAACATACACTGCCATTAACTTCACACTTGGTAAAAATACAATTCAGGCACACAATTAAATGTAATCCTTGATGAGAATCTCTTTGGATTTTCCAAAGAGGAAGACATTCAGGTGGTATAGTTTGGGTCCCTGCTGATGTATTATTACCTTTTCAAAATGAGCATAGTGCTCCCAGCTCTGAAAAGCCCCAGGGCTTCTGAATTACTGTTGGGATCATCTTACTCACCTAGTCTATGGTATAGTGGATGCATTAGCTAACACTGCTACCTAGGATACATTTCCTTTTTGATGTCAGCAGCTGGTGAAAACTCTGTTTCAAAATGGTTTGTTAAGTATTTTCTTCTTTCCTGGGAGATAGATTTTATGTATCTCAGTTTTCCATAGAGGTGGATTGAGGGGGGCATTCCCTCTGGGAGGAGGAGTGGAAAGACTTCTGCTTCAGACAGGACTGGCTGTATCCACTTCAAATTCCTTTGGTTTGGAAAAAGTACCAGCTAGGCCAGAAGAAAAAACAGAAAGGGTCAAAAAGTGAATAATAATAATAAAAAAAACCAGTTATAATTTGTAGACTCTTCGTTTATTGTGAAGGACAAAAGATGAAGTCCTAGCTTTTTCTGTAGGAGAAGAAGAGATGAAGTCCTAGTTTTTTTCTGTCCATCAGCAAGTAACTGAGTTATCCCAGCTGGTAACAGCAAAATTCACCCTGAGTCTGATGTTTATGAACACTCTCCCCAAAACAGCTATGAACTTAAAAGCTGCTATTCACACCCATGTCACAAAATAAGCTGGAGAGCAGCCACTCTGCCAGTTTCAACAGCACCAGTGTCATAAGGACCATCTCACCAGCACGAGTTCCTTGCTGGCCGCTCCAAACCATCATGCCAAATTTTTCAGCACACACTTCTTCTCAGATCTTCCTAAGGATACATGGATAGCTTAAAAAAAAATTTCCCTTGTCCAGATATAGCACTGCCACAGAAGACCAGCTTTTCTAGGGGGGAATTCCTGTTGTTACTGCATTTAATGGATTAATCCCATCGACAGAGGATCTATCAGTCATGTGGGATTCTGAGGACTTTCTCAGGCAAGGATGAGGGGCCTGAGCCACCAAATCACTGGCAGGACAGGAGATCCCAGACTTTTACATGTAGTCCTCTATGTTTTGGAGGGTCTCTGCTGAGAGGAGTACAATGCATGGAGGGCTGTTGGACAATCTGGCACCCTGGCAAGAACACTGATGCTCCAAAGCAGATCAGCACTGTAGCATTTAGATACAATTTTCAATTCCTCCTAGATCCTTTAATGCAAAGTGGAGTTCACACTGCAAAAGGAAGGTTAAAAATGTGCAAGTATTCCCCAAGCAAAGGTGGACTTAGTTTGTTGGAGGTCCCTTAAGCAGATCTGTGATTTACTTTAGGCTGGAAGCAAAGTTTAGAGTTCCCTGTCATGGCTCTTAATTATGTTGTGCAGAGCTCCAAGCTTATTTAAAATTGTGGCAGACAAGTACAATTTGTGTGTATAGGATCAGGATGATTCACTCAGCCACACGAAAACCCATGGCCTCCACTAGCAGGGGGACAGCTGGAGGTCTGCTAGGAGGGGGCTCTGCTGCTATCAACTTCAGCTATTCTCTTACCTTATTTAAAGCAAAAACCAAGGAGCATTTTGAAAGTAATAGAGGCAAATTAATTACTACTATGAACCAGGGGAAAAAAACTCAAGACAAATGGAGAAATTGCTTTTAGAGGATGTACTTCCTACTGCCCCCTCAGCTGTGCTTCAAAGTAAACTTTTTCCCCCAGATAGAAAAATAAAATAGGACCTAAACCAACAATTGCATTACAAATTTGCAATTTATGGCATAGCAATAGCTATCCAAAAGAATGCTGGATTAGCTGGCTCTATGTTTGCTTTTATCTATCCACATCCTGGAATGATGCACTTAATTTAGTGTTCCTCAAGTTGTACTTGTGGTCATGCTTTGATCATGGAACTAGACCCCGGGAATGGCATTTATATTCATTTCTGACACCTGGCCATCACTCCCTCCACTAAAGATTCATGGCAAAGACAACTTAATGATTGTTTCATTACAATGTAGAGACTCCCCATACCTGCTGAATGGATGAATCAAGCAACTTACCTTTCAGCAAAACCATTTTAAGGGAGCTTGACAGGGTTAGTAAAATTCATGGGAAATAACAGACTCTCACTGAAGTAATTGTACTGGGTGTGACTGCATGCTTACTTACACCCTCACAAACATTATTTTCAGTACTGAGACTGACTACAGATTTCTGTTTCCCTTGTCTCGCTGGACGGAATAATATGAACAGCTTTATACCAAATAGCAAACACACTTGAAAAGCAACCTAGGGATATTTTGCCAGGGTCTGTACTACCTGTGATAATTCATTTCTACACCTGCGATTTGACTTTCTCCTCCTTATCACACAAAAAGCTGTGCATTATCTACAGCAGCACAGAGTCCAGGCACCCTCTGGCACAAATGAGAGATGGCTTGCCCAGGGCAGATTTCTGGCATGCTAGAGTTTCATGGTAGATTTAAGAGCTGCCAAGCCTAAAAAGATAGCTTCAAGAGAAGGGACATGAAATACCTCTGAGGTCAAGTGCACCTCAGCTCCCCATGAAGCCTTTCTGAGCCAAGTTTTTGCACTTTCAGGAAATATTTAGGTAGTTCTTAACTCTGTATTTTTTTTGTGGGTGTATTTCAATAATGACTTGCTATCTTGCAAAGGGGAAGAAACATTGAAATTACTTGTTATTACAAGTTATCTTCATAGCAGCAAATTAACTGTAACCAATTCACAGGTGAGGCATGTGAAGGGAGGAGGTTTGCCAGAAGTCTGCTTTCTTACAGGTTAGGGTTTGGCTTGTGATCCTATCTGATACCCTTACCCATCCACTCACAAGTGACTATTTCACTAGTCAGAAGTACCAAATGAAAAGCAAACTAGAAAAGCTTGCTTATATAAAGTAACTATATTTTTCTCCCTTATTTCCATATCAGAATCAAGAGAATCAGTGCATTTTGTAAGGCAAGCATCTTGATTGCTTGCATCAGGTGCAGGCTGGGTATCAGAGAGTTAATAAACTCAGAAAGATGGTGGGTTGTCTTTGCTCCAAGACAGAAGCACACATGTGCTAAGGAGTTCTCTGCTAACTGGACTCAAATACTACTCAAAAGGAACAAAGTGTTTCCATCCCTTTATCCAAAAATAGAAGAGGGAGAGAAAATAATACTTCAGGCATTTGCCAAAATGATAAGGAAGATGAATAAAACCCACTCCCAGCTCCAAAGCTCTAGTTTAAGCTCACCAAAACACTGCTTCACCTACTCCAGTGCTGACACTCCCCAGAATCTCATCCCTTCCACACAGGGCAGAGAGAAGCTGCAATACTAACTTGTCTGCATTTTCAAATAAAATCATTTGAAGGGGGAAAAAAACCACTAGTGAACTTCTGGAGGAAGTGATAAACTCTTTGATGGTATCACCTACATCAGCATGCCTGGGCTTGAGACTCCACCTCCTGCAAGTTGCTTGCTGTACATTTAGTTCACTGAAGTACATCTCCAGGGAGGGGCTGTCTCCTGAAAGCTTCAAGCTACATTGCTTCCTGTCTCCCTAATCAGCTGTGCAACAGGATAAATTTAGAAACAAAAGGCAACGCAGCAGTGCTGGCAAATGGGCTTAGTGCACATTAAAACCTGTTTTGGAAAAGTCAGAACAGGTCGTGCATGTCTCCAGCTCAGGCAGAACTGGCAGCCTCTGAGAAAAATAATAAATGACTTGCATGCATTTAGCACCTTTCATCCTGAGAGAGCCTGAAGTATTTTACATAATAGGAATTATTGCCCACCCACCCATGAAACAAACACCTGTGGAAGGCAGGGTACAGGAGCCAGATGGGGCACAAGTGTTTTAAAGAAGCAAGTGAAGAATATCATCTTCTCTATTCAACCAGGCAGGAGGAATTTAGGTGGGCACATGAATTAGCCAGGTTGGAACTGAGCCAGGAAAACAGCATCTGAAATAATCCTTGCTTGGCAGTATGTACAATGAGTTATTTAATCACCCTGAGCCAAACACAGAGCATTTCATCTTAACTTACTGAAATTGCTGCAGAGTCCCAAATAGGTTTATATTCTAAAAAATTCTCTTTCAAGTCTCATGAAACTTATTTATTCAAGGGCAGAATTGCCAACAGCAGAAAGTCAACTTCAAGGAAGACCTTCCTCAGCAGGGGGGAAAAAAAAAGAAAAAAGATATCATAAAGAGAAAGTTTTGAGGTGAAGGAGGTGGGAAATATGCTACTCCCTTAAGGGAAATATATACCAGTAAACAAATAATGTGTAGGACTGCAGGCCATCATTTTTACCACACTGCTCTGCACTGGAGAACGTGCAAAGACTGTTCCAGTAGAAAAGACCACACACTTCTTCTGTTGGACTTTTTTCCCCTCTTACCCAGTTTGATGCTTTTGTTTTTGCAAAGACTGGTATCTGGGCTTAGCTTCAAGCTCATCAGTAGTTCCCTTACGGTTTCAGCCAAAAATATATCTTTTCCACAAAGGCTGGATGATTTTCAGGATGATTTTACTTCTCCTCAGGAGGTTTTTCTCCTGCTAAGTGGGAGCTGTGCTCAATCTATTGTATCTTGGCCACACTCAAGCTCAACTTGCTGGGTTAATTCACAGACAAATTGAACACATGCAGTACACTTAGCAGAAGACAGATAGGACTAGAGCACCCTTTAGCACAGGGAAAACATTTTCTCCAGTTTATTAAAGCAGATGAGCTTAATTAAAGCATGTAACTATTTTCAATAGAAGAGCAGGTACTAAAGGACTTTATAAGCAGAGATAGAATCAATGCCTGGAAACCAAAATTGGGCAAATATAAGTTTTTTCCCATTTTTACACATCAGTCTGATTGTCCATTGTAAGGAATTACCTGATGAAGTAGTAGAGTCAAAACTGCACCTTTCTGAATTGTTTACCTTAGCTAACAACGAATTACAGGAGCAACAGGGGTTACAAATTGAAGCAAGGATCGAAGTGGTCTGCTGATTTGAAACTCTGATCTGAAGACCCTGCATTTTCTAAGCTACTGCTTGAGCTCTTTGAGATAGTGCCAAGAGGAGCAGGGTGGTCGTCAGCCAGGCTGCCCTGCCACCCCCAGGCTGAGTCAGCTCTAGCCCATTCCTGAGAGATGCTTGCTGTACTTGTTCTTGGAATTCACCCATGGAACAGCTACTACAGCCTTGTCATTCACCCCAGCAAGGCACCCAGGAAAGTAAAAGGTTTTCCTAACCTAAAGTTTACCTTACTCCAATGTCATTGGTAACTTCTCATCCTGTGCTCCATGGATAACAGATTAATAGCAGCAGTTGCTTTTTCCTTGAAGATCATTTTTAACCATTCATTCAGCTTTTCTCTAGATAATTGGCCCAAGCACTGTAATTTTCCTCTCACATTTTTGTCATCATCACTAGTCTCCCCTGGACTATCTTCAATCTGTGTCTTTCATCAAGTGCTGTACTCCAAAGGCTGGTCAGCACTCCAGCTGCTCACTGATACAAACCACTGTAGAGCTGCTTTGTGTCTCCTGCATTGCTTTGGTGAATCTCATCAGAGCATGTGCATTCTTGTAATAGAAAAGACCTGACAGATAAGTAAGTTTTGTGATGTTCTCCTGAGTCACAAAAGCAATTTCATCTACTGAGCTACCAGGTCCTAATTTTCAGTTCCTGTAGCTGAGTATGTACTTGTGTAAATATCTTTACTGCTTTGCATCCCATTTTTCTCCAAATGCTTCAGTGTCTGAGTTTGTCTTATAGCATACTCAGAGTCTCTCCTAATTCTGTGTATTTTTAAAGACAATTCACAAATATATGCAAATGCATTATTACATATAAATACACTCTGAGTATTTGAATAACACAGAAAGTCTATCATACATTTTTACAGATGACACAATGGAAAAAAATAAAAGGAAAAAAAGGAAAGCCTAAGAGAATGGCTACCAGAGTCAGTGCTGGAAGCACTCAGAGAACTCAGTTTGCCTATTATGGGATATAAAAATCTCCTCTTTATTCCAGTAGCAGACTAGGTCCTATGCAAGCACAGCATGCAGTCCAAAAAGATGATTCACAACCTAAGGTCAAAGACTTCTGACTTCAAAAGCACCCTGGCTTGGCCTTAAATGCCTGGACACCAGCTTGTCATCTTATATTCCAGTGCTACTGTTCTACCAAAGAAACACCTAGCAACGAAAATCGTAGCACAGAAAGAGTTATACTCAAATGTGGAATAAATCCACATGCTAATACATTTTAAAACAGTCTAGGCCCACCCATGGAGGCAGCTTAAGTCTTCAAAAACAAAAGAAACCCCAGCAACCGTCATGGGATCTTGTGGATAGGGAAGTAATCCAAACCATATTAATCTCTATTTAAAAAGAATAACTTAAGTAGCATAGTATGTGCTATGTATCAGCAGAACATGGCATTCAGCTGTATTAACCCCCCCATCAGAGTTTAATCCCTGCCATGAGCAAACATTTTGCTTCATACTGTACCAGTTCTCTATTGCCCTAGCCACACATCCACACATCTCTGTTTGGATATGCATCTGTAGGACCATGCAGTGACAGAATGTGCATACACTAAGATGCATAGCATGGAGTATGCATTAAGCTTGAAGACAAACTTCAGTGTAGACAAAGCTTATCTGATTTTTTACTTATTAGCCTAGAATAAATATCATAATGCTCATGAGAATCTCAGTTGTCTTAAGGCAGGAAAATTGGGTTTATAGTGTGTCATACAAATGCACAACTGCATGCAGCATTACTTTATGGGTATGTATGTATAATGATGCAAGATCTTTTCCCCTCTCACAGGCATAATTAATCAATGTGCTTTTACACCAAAAAGATTACTTTGGCTTTGCAGAAAGAAGACTGGATAAAGCTGAACAGGAAAGCTGAATCCACAAAAACAGCGAAAAACCTAAGGACTTAGCCACAAAAACATTCAGAGAAGGAAGAACTAGTGCACATTAATCTCAGTGCTAATTCTGCACTCCTGCCTTCCACCAAATCCAAGGGAATTCAAGTTAACTGGTGCACAGCAGAGGAGGCTAACTTGAACCAGCACATCCTTCCTACTGAGTGTCCATCTGCCAGTGAAAACTCTCATTTGATATACACTAATACATTATCTTTCTGTGATGTATTTGATGGGTTAAGGCAGTAAAATCAGATGCAAGCATTACACTACATTGCAACAAATTATATTCCTATGTGGTGATGCCACTCAGGAAAAGACCCCCAAAACAGCACAGTTTAAGAATGAACTAATAGGAAACATTTAAATAATGCTTTACCCTCAAAACAGTTTGCAAACATTAAGATTTCACTGCTCCCAGGACACGAGTAAAGCCACACCACACAGCTTTCCTGGGAAATGGTAAGATGCCTTAGTTAAAGGCTAAGCAGAAAGCCACTCCAAGGTGGGAGTCCTCTTTATGCAGGGCAATGTGTACCCAGCTAGACTGCACTGACTGTATTTTAATGAAAAGATCTGTATCCTTTGTTTCAGTTGTCAACAATGCACTCACTTCAATAACATGGTCATTTGTTAGATGTTAGTGACATTAAAAATAAAATGCAAGCAAGTATGAAGCCAGTTGCCACAAAGAGACAAGTCCACCAGATGTCTTCACTTAGCTAAAAGCAAGGCATTTCTAAATGCAGCTAAGAAACTCTGGCCTCTCACAGCAGGACAGGTCTCCTCCATTCCTTTTGTCACCAGACTTCGTCATTCTATTTTCAAGGTGATGATAAAGCAAACTCCACATATCACAACAGTAAACTTCACTGGCAGACATCACAGTTGTAAGGAACCTGAGCCTTACTGCAATTACAGATTTTCACATAAAATAAGCTTCTTTTCTGAGCTATGGCTAGTATATGGATGAGAAGCACACAAATGTTGACATTACTGTTCGGGTGACAGGTTTTCAAGCATCCTTGCCACTAAGCTGCAAAGAGAAATGTCTATTTCTCAGTGATCTATTGGTGCTTACCACACTCAGATGAATTCTTAGAGGAATCTATATCCATATAAATACAGATCTTGAAAGGCTGTTTACAGGAGCAAAAACCTTTAAAAGAAGAGTTGTGAATCAAGAGAAAACCAGAAATTAGTAAGGAAGCCACATAGTTTTATATACTGGTGGATATAAATCTAAAACCTGTTAGAATCACCTGTGGGTGAAGAGTCACCAGGCATGAAGGCAGTAGCAGGTACAGGCAGCAGCAGCAGGGCAGCTTTAAGAAGTCCAGCAGTTGTCACCTGTTGTGGGCATTGAAACTTTTCTCAGCAACAGTCTGAATCTCTCCTGTACAGAAAGTGTGAGGATGCCACACAGGCTTTGCTTTTGCTTGAAGTGTGTGCCTGGGATTTTGTCACACACACACACACACACACATCATCAGTATCTTGTTTCAACTGCAGACTTTTAAAGTTCAGAATTACAGCCTGAACTTCTCACAGGCCTCTGGGTCACTTCAGCAGTGGATGATGGGTATTAGAAGGATTATATAACTTGGTGAAGCCTGAAAGGGTCAATTGTCAGACAAGAGAGCCGAGACAATTGTATTTGCATGTGTAACAATGGAACTCGGAGTGACAGGCTGAATAAAACTGTCAGCTTTAAAAAACCCCACTGTTAGTCTGAGGTTGAAGTGCTAGTTAGGAGTCCTCCAGCAGGCACAGTGGCACTGGCACTGGGAGGATGCTGTGTGTCCCTGCTTGGATAGCTGGCTGCAGAAACCAAAGTAATGAGACAGGAAAGCCAAACTTTTCCAGTGTCTGGGAAGTCAAACCAGAACAGGAATCCACCATCGCTCAAAAAATTGTGCTGGCTAATAACCATCCTGTAATGGCAGCTGGGCAGCATGTTTAGAGTCACACTGCAATTTCTGCATTGTATTACAGACTTGAAACAGGATGACAGCTGAATTCTGGGGAGGAAGATCTCTCCTCTCCTTTGGGGATGAACAGCACCTACTGGCTACAGTCCCAGTTCTTTAAGTGTTTGGCATGCAAAACTCTCAGATGGTACATAAAATAAACACTTTTCAACATGCTAGAGTATCTCAGAAATAGCATATATGAGAGGTGAAGAGCCACTTCAGGTGAGATCTGATAGACCATTTTTACGAGGCTCTCTTTTGGTTTTGTATAACACTGAAGAAAAAGCCTCTTGGCCCTCTCCTGACTTCCCCTCTGCCTCTCATGCTCTAATACAAGCCAATTTAATACAGAAAAATGTATAATCAGAATGATCAACTTAATTCCCATAAAAACAATACCTGTCAGTTACAGCCTAGATCTGCAGCATTCACTGCTACAACCTCTGCGTTAAAGAGTATATCAGTAGAAGTAAAAAATGAGTTTTCAACAAAAAACATGAAGCAGCTTTGTTGTCAGATGTATTGGCTTTTATGTTTCTGATTCATCATACTTTCTCAATCTTTTTTCTTTAGTGAAAAAACCTCATGTCTGTTAAGCAAAAAAGCCAGTTAAGTGCTGGATGTTGGCACAAAGCTCTACCCTGTATTCTAAAGGCAATTTGGTTTTCATGTCAAGCAAGATTTCTCATGCTGTACAGAAGTCTTCCTGTTTAGATTCTAGGATGTGGAAGCACACCTTTACTCTTCAACAGGAACATAGAAACTATGGATGCTGATATTGTAAACAGAATTGATGGCCCCACTTTATCTCTGAATGAACCTCCAGAACAGGAGATGATACAGAGCTCACAGCCCAGTTTCAAGTAATTTCTCTGTTAATGATTCTAGTGAAAAATGCTTTTTTTGCTGGTAACTTGCACATTTGCACAGGGAAGACTCAAAGCTTCCTTGGAAGCATGCTATTTCTGGCTTAATGAAATCAATACTTTTTATTTTTAACTGAGAGTTGAAAATATTTCAAAAAGAATTGCCAAGCAAGCCTGGGAATACCTGGAGCACATTTCCTGCCTTGCTGTAACACACAGCCTATTTAGGGCTGCCTCAGAAGGTCACTCATACTTCAACTACTGCAGGATGCCACCACCTCATCAATGGAAGAGAGCAGGATCAGCAAACACAGTTGCTGCCTTGTCATGCCCTGGCACTGGCTCTCCACTCCCAGGTGCAAGGTGTGATGTCATGTTTAAACTTGAGGGATCTGAGTGACTAAACTTAGCTATGAATTTGGGAGTAAAAGACAAACTGAGGTAAGCATCAAGGCCTGAATTTGAGTTCTGAACAGTAGGAATCTCTAGAATTGCTAAAATGCAAATAGTGTATGACTTCAGCCATCATGAACTACATTACATTAAAAAAAAGACACTTTTCAGAACTTCTATTTTACAGAAGGTCAAAATTAATTAATCCTGCCAAGATTTTCAAACCAAAACCTCTGGTCACTTTCAAGGTCTGTCATTAGGTATTTCACAATTCAGAAGTCAAACTTGGAAATGAAAATAGTGTGTCTTTATTGACAGTCTGCCACAAATTACTGTATAAACTTAAGAGTTAGCCAAAAATGTATTTGCCATGCAGGAAGATCCTGAACATCTCAAGAATATCTGCAAGAAGTGGATGCTTTCTTATAGTAGGTATCAGATGTTCTGTTACCAGCTCTCACTATAGTGTCACACACAAAGTACTGCTTTACACAAACTATATGAGGCTCAATAGAGTCACTGTCTCTTCATTATTGCAAACACACAGAGCTGTAGACATTAATGTTAAAGCCTTCACAGACTCCAGTGGCACTCCTCTGTCTCTTAGGTGAGCTTGCACACAATGTTTGCAGGACTGGAGTTTGACTACAAAAGCAGTGACAAAGGGGATGAGAACAGACATACTACAACAGGAATTCCAACAATTCAATGCATCCATCTTTCTGAAGGAAATCAGTATCTTTACATACTATTGAATGTTAAAAACGAACAAAAATGTTTAAGCACAAAGTATATATTTATACCAAATAAAACAACTGAAAAAGTATTACATAAAGAAAAATAATGTAACAGAACATACTTAAGTACCTAACTTACAGTCATGCTCCTATCTAATAGTAACATTGGTAACTAATATATATAATTTTTGACAAGGGTGCAGTTAAGAGTTCTCTAACATACAACATTCTACATGTGGAGAGTATTTTTTCCAAGATACAGAAAAATTATTTTTACACAGGCACTCCTGTTAATTTGTATAAAAAAACATGCTTCTAAGTGAGAAGGTCACTTCAGTACTCATTTACCAGATGTGTGAAAGCTATGTAGTGTTAATGACGTTGAAATCATCTCCTGTCCTTTTGCACTTGTAAGCACCAACACTGAATGGTACAATATTTGATCCACATGCTTTACTGACACTGCAACCTGTGTCCAAGCAGTAGCCCTGCCCAGGTGTTGAACAGCACAGTACTGTACAGCCCCATCTGTCTGCATGCAGTGTATTTATACCTAAAAGCTAGTACAATTATTACAGTGATTTCCATTTCAATATATACATCAGTATAAAATACTTCTGTATTTCAAACAATTTGAACCATTTCATCAAACAATGCATTTGCAGAATTAGAAAACAAAGAAATCCAAATTAATGTTGATTGCCAACAGTACAGCATCTCTATAGTATGCTTCCTAATAAATGAGAGAATGGAAATGTATTAAAATCAATTAAGTAGCACAATACATAATTAATGTTAGAGCAGTTCAAGAATTCCCAGTTTGTCAGTTATCTACCCTAAGCAATGCTACCCAAATACAGTATAAGCCATTTAGTGTTTCTACAATGAGAAGAAAACATTCAAACATTAAAGCTGTGACAAACATACAAAAGCAAGGAAAGAAAATTTATTCTGTACTCATCCCTGTTGTATCAAGGTCCAGCATGTCAGGAGCTAGCACTCAGTGCACGTAGGTGCTGTTACACCCAGATACAACTGTGGAAGACAACTGAAATGGAATAAACTCTGCATTTCCTTGCTGTTGTGGTTTTATGTCAGACCATTCAAGTTATAACATCTTAGTGTCTTTTTTTTTTTTCCTGAAGAGAAGAATAGAGAAAAGTTCATAATGAAATTGTAAAAATGCTACTAAAATCCCTACCTTGGACACAATATACTGCTTTAGGAGCTACTGTGTCATTGCACAATATAAGTGGCCTATTAATTGCTGAATTATTGGTGTAGCAGAATATATTTGTAATTGTGGATCGAAATGGGTATTTTAAAACCTGCTTGTATACTATAACAAGCCACAAAATTTTTTGTATTTCAAACACTAATATCATGATGTAAAGTATCAAATGGACATTTATAGTGGCAAATTTCAAATCTCTGCCTCTGCTGCTTCAGTTTTTAAAATGAGACTTGGTTCTGAGTTTTCATTCCCTACAGAACTATTTCTGAAGCGTAAAAAGCCCAACCAATAATATTATGTGGTTTTTTGCATTGTTTTGCCAATTCATTCCTAACTTGAAAAATAGTATCTTTAGAAAACACAGAACAACACCCCCACCCCACCCCCCCCAAATCTCTCCCCAGGAGAAGTCCCTGCTAGCTGAGGTTTTTTCCAAAACCAAGTTTCACATTTAGAGTATCTTTCTAGTCATGTTATACACCCTTGAAAAGAAAGGCCTATGTTGAGAGTGGTGACAGGCCCTTACTTATAAAGGTAACTAGTGACACCACTTTTCATCAGAAAAAAAACCCAAAAGCCCCGCAAAACTTCATAGCTTATACTGAAAGTTTGATTCATGCTCATTTTGTTCATTTTAAAATACTCTTTGGAAACTGTGTCAACTCCTGCAGACAACTTAGTGATACGTTTTTTCCTGTTAAAATAAAGATAATTCATATTCACCTCTATCCCATGCTAAGCTCTACTACTAATATACATCTTCATTACCTGCTCACGTCACCATCTAACACATATCTTTACATTCTTCTACATATAGAGTCCAGGGCTTATTTTTCATCAAATGGAACTTGATAACTATTATAATTAGGAGATTTTCTTGAGGATTTTTTTCCTTTTTCTTTTGGTGTTCTAGCTTTTTCATTGCAACTTAAGAGTGATATTAATAATTCAGACTTTTTGCACACTAAGTTAAGAGAAACTTTTCATGAAGTTTTTTATTCCCATTACGGATTTAAAAATCTGAGCTTGCTTTGATATCAAAACTGAAAACCAGAAGAGAGATTAGATGCACTTGTCATTTTAAAATGGTTTCTGCTACTTTAAAATACATTTAAAAATTCTACATATGACACTCAGGATTTTAACTTTTACATTGGTGCAATCAGATTCTAATTCAAAAATCTTGCAAATAAACATGAAAAATAAGCCACTGGTCATGAATTCTAATGATTACATTCAAAGCTAGCCTTTAAAAAAATAAAAAAGTTACAGGGAAGACATACTGGTTTATGTACTCACTAGCTTATCAGGCTACAATAGGCATGTTTTAAGTATAAAAAAGGCAGACAATTCAGATTTAAATAAGACTATGTGAAATCAGAAAAAAACCCATGGATTTCACTATTTAAAAAAAAGAACACCTATAATTACTTCCCATCCTACAGCTACAGTTAAACCAACTAACAAAAACAATCAAACTATTTTTGACAAACAAAAGTTAGGCTAGAATACGTGGCAACAATCAAAGTTCATATATGTTTCCATGTAGAACAACTCATGATTTACTAGAATATAAAATATGAACAAGAGCACTTTGTGACTAATGAAAGAGCTACTAAGAAACACTTAATGCCAAAAAGTCTTCAGCCCTCCTTTAAGTCGGATCTCCAAATCAGTATTGACTTCTTTTGACGAGATACATCATTTTTGGCTTGTCACCCAAGTATGTCACGTTTTACTACTTGCCACAGGCAGCAGGAGACAACTAGCTGAGCAAACTACAAGCAGTGACATGCAGAAATTAACTCTCAAATCTGAGTACTTAGATAAAATGCTATGCAAGCGCATATTAGGACAAAAGGAATGGCATTCGTCATCCAAACAGGCTCCTCATCCCTCCCCACCCCCCTTGAACAGTAGTTACAACAGCAATAGAAAAAGATCAAGAAGATGTCTGTTCTTCAGAGTCAACTGTGGAAAGAATTCAGCAATATATAACAGCAGCGATGGGCAAGGAAGAGCAAAATGAAAGAATCTCGTTGAATATTTGTTCATTTACTTATTCTGAACACAAGCCAAAGTGTGCCACGCTGGCTTGCTCTGAACTTCAGATACAGATGTCCTAATCTCCTTAGATCCTTCACAGATTTAGAAATCAGTCTCCCTGAGGCCCCTATAACCAAGTAAGAAAACTCTCTTTATCTAGCTTGGTGGCTGCCAAGACAGATTCCATGTCATTAAGGATGTCAGAGCTCAAAGCCTCTTGCAGACTTGGCATCAGTTCTTCTCCTTCTATATTCATCCCATCTCCTTCCAGTGTCCCAAGGTCCACATTTGTCCCTGGAATGGCTTCAAGGTAGTCTGGGAAACGGTTCTGATGGGACGGTATATTACTTTGGCTGATACTGTCACCTAGTTATAACACAAAGCAAGATGGATATGAAATATACTGGAAGTACTAAACCCACAATTTATCTGGACAACTTGTTCAAAGTTAATCCCGTATCTCTTGCATGATACAAGCAATGTGATTCATAGAAATCCATCACAAAACCCAAAGATGACTGGAATGCATGTAGTTGTACAAAGAACATGCTGTTTCAACCTTTTCACCTAGTGATCCAAATCTCTGCACATCTTTGATGTCATTTAGCATATTTTAATTTTTAGGCTTAAAGGAAAAAGACAACACTGAGTTAAATATTGTTTTGGAGCAGTATTAGCAACATTGGATGAGGTACTATTCTTAGCTCTGAACAAACAGTATTACTTAAAGAAAATGGACACTCAAATTCCATATAACAACAGGAGTGATACCATTTATGAGCAATCTCCCATCCTCCCAACAGAGCTGTTCACAACTATGTTTTTCACAACTCTAACTATAATATTTCTATTACATAAAAAGAACAAGGTAGAAAAACAATGCTAAAAGCATCACAGCTTCTCAGAGTTGTGTGCTTTCATTGCAAATGGGCAGGAGTATACTTGGAAAACATGCATTAAGGATGCACACCAGAACAGACCTGTATCCATCTCATCAACACTGTTCAGGAAGTCATCAGGGGTTCTGGGTACACTGTAACTGCTCATGCTAAGTCCACTATCCGTGCTTTCATCTCTGGAGTGATATGTTCCACTGTAACAGAAGAAAGAGAGAAGAAAAATGAGGGTACAATATTGAAGAAAAAAAAAAACCACACTGCTGTCACAAGAAATATTCTATTACAATCACAATCTGAAGACTTTGTCTGTATGAGGCACCTGGCTTTTATTTTGTGCAGATATTTTCCAATTAAACCCATATAATTTAGATTCAATTTAATTTGATGACAGCATATTTAAGCAGCTTTAAAAAACTGTCTACCTATGTTCTGCCTAGTTTTAAGCTGTTTGCACCCATCCACAGCTAATAAATCTTTGGAAGGATGAGATTGTCCCTACTGATTGAAAGAAACAAAACCAACCAACTAACCAAAGTGTGCTCTTTCACACTTCTATAAGGATTTTAAAAAACATTCTAACTCCTAATGCCCCTATCCTATGTTTAATCGATCACTGAAGTGTATCTTTAGGTCATTCTTTTTATAAACAGTTGGAACTGCTTTAGCAATTCTTCAGTTGCCTCTCACTATTGCATTACTACTTGTTCAGTCACACACGTCATGGCAAGAGAGTGCCCTAATATAAATCAAATACTGGTACAGAAGCCATCCTGTAAACAAACCCCATTCACAATGCTCATGCTGACAGAGCAGTTAACAAAACAGTGATAGCACAAGGCCTTAATATGCATTTGCTTTCTTACTGCCATCTTACTGCCAGTGGAGCAAACCCAAGAAAGCTGCAGTGTGCAATCTGTGTGTGGGGAGGTAGGGGAAGCATGCCACTGTATTGAGTTTAGATAGCAAGACTTTTGTAGCAGGGGGCTGCAGGGATGGCCTCAGTGAAAAGACACCAGGAGCTGCCCCCTATAAGATACAGTTGGTTCCAACTGGCTCCAGAATGGTCCTGCTGCTGCCCAAAGCTCAGCCTGTCAGGGATGCTGGTGGTACCTTCATGATAATATATTTAAGAAAGGGTAAAAAAGCCAGTGTGCAGCAGCTGAGAGAGAGGAGTGAGAACATGTGAAACAGCCCTGCAGACACCAAGATCCATGAATATGGAGCGAGGATGGGGAAGTGCTTGAGGCATCGGAGTAGAGGTTCCCCTGCAGCCCATGGAGAAGGTCACAGTGACACAGGTTGCCTCCCTGCAACCCATGGAGGATCATGGTGGAGCAGACAGCCAACCTGTGGCCTGTGGAGGACCCTGTGCTGCAGCAGGTGAATGTGTCCTGAAGGAAGCTGCAGTCCGTGGAGAGCCCATGTTGGAGCAGGTTCCCGGCAAGAGCTGTGACCCACGAGAGGAGCCCAAGCAGGAGCAGGTTTCCTGGCAACAACTGTGGCTGGCGGAAGCAGCTGTAGAAATAGGCCATTCCCTCCCTCCTCACCCCTGTATCTCCTAACATCCAAGCTTCACAAAATACTTTGAAAACCTGTATTTCTTCAGATTGCGGTAGCTTTCACTGAGAATCCTTACTGATTTTCCAGCTTGAATACTACATAAAGATCAGCTTGACTTACAGTTCAAATTAGCATTAGGAGACATACTGATCATTCTCATATGTCTCTTTGCCAAGTATGAAGAACCAGAGATGGCTCAAAAGGTATTCAACACTGTTTGCAAGCAGAACATCACCAGGCATCAATCTATCTATCTCAAGACTTCACAAAGACATCTTTGTCATACAAGAGAGAAATCTAACATTTCTTTATAGTTAAATCATAAGTATTTATCTTTTTTTAGATTGATTTAAAAATAGTATCACCACACATTTGATAACAATCCTAATAATTAAGCTATTTAAAACTTCTGTGGAAATAAATGTTGGTTTACATTGTGGGACAAAATACCAAAACTAGAACTCAGATTATGCTGAACTAAATCACTCGAGTTGAGAAGGGTTTTTGGCTGCTGCTCTCACACTTGGAATGTCCAGATCTTCTCTTCAAGTCATTCCTTAATACACATTTCCTTTTTCTTCAACAAGGATTTCTTCATTTAGTAGTCACACCACCCAAAATTCCTTGCAGGTAACTAAACTGCATTACCCAAAATAGAATGGATGTGTCTTCAACTAATACTTGTTAAAATACATGTATACAAAAGAAATCATCCTGATTCAGGACTTAAACAGAGAGTTACCATCACTACCAACATAAATCTAATAAACAAAAACATACAGAGTGGCAACCCAAAAGGCAGAATAGTCTAACGAATCTGCATAGCTGGATGTCCCATTCAAAAAGAAAATATACCACAATGACAAAGATCTAAAGAAACATTTATCCAAGCCTGAATTTTAACATGAGGCACATCAAGGAGAAAACTATTGGACTGCTCTATCTAATTCAGAGATAGCAATGAATATCCACAAACATCCCTTTTTAAAACCCCCTTTACATTAACCATATGCCACAATTAAGTGTAGTGACATATATAAAATTACCTAGAATGGGACAATGCTCAGACTAAAATTCAAATTAAGATGTTCTGAACTCAAGTCAAGGACAGGTTTTCAGTATTTTGCATTAAGCACCATAAAAAGCCCAATTAAACATAATATCCTTTTGTACTTTACAGTACATATAGTCCTTGCTAATTATCAACCTGCCAAAAAAATTACAAACAACATGAATTTGCCTTTTCTATTTTTTTCCCTCCATTTCTAATTAATTATAAAGATCTATCATTTTATATGTTATGTGTGTAGATTCACAATGGATAAACCTGCATTAGTCCACTGTCATGGCCACTTGAAACCTGAAGATGCATTTCTTTCAGGTCATTACACAGGTTTTGAAGATTTGAGGATTCTACATCATCTAAGAACAAATTTCATAATATACCTGAGCTAGATCTATGATTGCAACAGTCTTCCAGAAATTCAAGCTAGTGTGTAACTATAACACATCAAGGCCATCATCTATCTACAGAGGTTTCTCCTAGGTGAGCAGGTCAGTTTTAAGTTTCCTTGGGACAGGGCTAGCACAGTTAAGGCATACAGCAGATCACAGGATGAACTCCATGGAGGATAATCCCTCCCTCTAACAAAAAATAAAATAAAAATAAAGCTTTCTAATCAGATTTATAAGTCTTCCTGAAAGGCTTAATCAAAACTTGGAAACACTGCTTACTTCCTTAGGGAGTTTAATAACAAAACACCACTACTTTCTTCTCCACCTGGAAGGGGTTTATTTGTTGTTGGTTTTGTTTGGTTGATATTTTTTACTTGGTTTTCTCCAATATATGAAACCCACAAAACTAGCACCACCAACAGTTCACACAGGAGGAGAAAAAGCTTAAGAGCAACAGATGTTATTTACATAACCTAAATTATAAAAAAGACAACAGATTTCACTGGCAAGATGGAAGTATGTTCTTGCACCTTCTCCACTGAACTTGACTAATTTTGAGAATTACAGTGAGGACAGACTGTACAAAATGATGGAGAAGTCTCCTGGAAAAGGCAGAGTGTGAAACAAATTTAAGCAAAGCTGATGGAATACCAGATTTTGGAGAAGTTACATCAAATGACAGTACACCTTTGAGGATAAAAAGTGTGAGATAACAGCAACATTAGGTGATTTAAAGAATACAGGAAGGGATTTATAATTGCAGCAATGGTTTGCAAAGATTTTAAGTTTTCAGTATCCAAAATTATGGCAAGAATTTAAGCTTGCCCTACTCCAAAATCATGCCAGTTCTAACATGCAGTGAACTTTTTACCTTATGTGCAGTTTTGAAACTGTATTGGTAACAAAAACTGTGGAAGCTCACACTTACCTTGAAAAAAAAAATGTATGGGGTTTACCATGATGTAAGAGTGTACCATTAAAGAGAAGGATGATCAGGTTGTATTTCATGATCACTTACAGTAAGCACCCTAAAATTAGGCTAACATTTTAAGGTAATGCAGAAAACTAGTGGTGAACTCTTGAGAGAGTATGTAATTTTCTTCTTCTTGTGGTAGGGGATACTGAGTTGATATCAGCTTAGAATGCTGACAAAATACAGCCCAATGAAGAACTAAAAAATTAACTACTCCAGCTTCAGATTAACTACCTGATACTGTTGAAATATTAGTCAATTTTTGCACTATTAATTAACAGTTTATGTGGCTTGGAGATAGGATTGTTTCACCATTTCCAACTTTTCTTACTAGCACGCTAAGCAAAAATTATAGATGCAACTTCTCTCAAGCTGTGGCAGTTTCTCCAAAGTTGCACAGGTTAGTATGAAGCATTTGCAAGCTGTAATGAGAATAGTATTTCCAACAAAATAAACACTCCAACTCAGGGGGATTAACTTTAAAGTGAAAGTTACATGAACAAGAACAGTCTATACTATAAAATTTTAAAATTTGAATTAAAAGATCCCCTTCAAAATAATACAGCATTTAAAAAGAAATAGGCCACTGTGTGCAAACCAAACATTAACAAAGTAAAAATAGTGCTAAACTAAATGCTTGAAGTGGAGGGAGGGGTGAATGCAGAAACCTTAAAGTGAACCTCAAGGTGTAGTCCTAAATGTGCCTCACAGTTCATTTGATCTCATAGAGAGCTATTCACAAATTCTTCTGAGTCAGTAATTTGAAATGACTGTTAGTCAACAGATTATGCAGAGGCAAACATGTTATGACTTTGAATAAAAAACCTTTCTACAAGTCTGAACAGACTACTTCCTCCCACAGGAGACAGCTTTTAATCCTCAACTTTTACTAGACTTGCCTTTTAAGGAAAGATTCATTTACAGTTGTAGCTTTTGGCACAGATAGATGTTCAAAATAAACTATTACATGTACCAAACAGAATTTTAAATCAATTTTTTCCCTCTAGTAGCTACTCCTACAAACCTGTTAAGAAAGGGATCAGAACTATTTGTAGTCATTGTTCTCAGTTCCTGAGACATTCCAGGAGATGACACGGGGTTTTGAGATCCACCATCTTGTTCCATTGTCGGAAGCTGACTACGGAGAGCCAATTCCTAGAATAGAGGGAAGGGGAGAAAGAAAGATCATGGTAAACATTTGAATGCAGTTTTTAGATACATGACATATAACACATAGCATTAGAGGTAGTTGATGCTTTTACAGTTTCTAGTTACAAAGTTTAAATGAAATTAAGTTTCTGAAAATACAGCAAGAATTTTTACTGAGTTCAATGATAATGAACATTCCACCAGTCAAGCCCAATATTACAAACACTTCACTGTAAATGTATTTATGGATATAAATATCTCTATCTCTTTACATAAATATTTTCTAGTTCACTTCAATACCCTTTTGCTAAGTCTATTCTTAAGATCAAAAAAAGAATTGCTAATACTATCCAATCCCTAAGATCTGTCTAGCTCTGCTGACAGGCACTTTCCTCCCATTTCTTTCAAGTTCTGATTTAGTCCCTGGTTTCCTTTTTTTACTACCTTGCTTATTTCATTCAGCAAAGTTCAAAGTCTTTCCCATTTACTCCTGTTTGAGGCATGTATTCTGAAATTTCTGATTGATCAAATCAGTGATCTGTCCCCAACATAAATCTTAAAACTCTTCAGATCCCTAGTGATTTGTTAGTAAAACTAAGACACTCTGCTTCTGAAGTGATGAACCTGGATTACAAATGCATTTTCACACATCTGACTGTGCACCAACTTGAATCAGTCCATCCATAAAAGCTTCTCATTACTGTGGAAGTTTTAACATAAAATATACAAAATTTAAGGGAGGTGGAGATAAGCAGCAGTTAATGCAATTTCCAGTGCCCCCCTCTCCCTTTTTGAACAGGTAATCCATGAGTTTCACATGTGAACAGTAAAAGAATTTCTTTCAATTATATCTCCTAAAACAACATCAATGGCTCATCAAGCCTGCCCTTTGCTAACACAGAGACTGCCTTGTTACTTTTATTAGTAGTATGTGATCCCCAGGTTGTGCCTGGGAAGCTAGTCCCAGGCAAAACTGATCCTGTCAGTCTTGACAATACTCAGTATTTCTCACTTATGAGAGGTCTTCATCCATTCTCAATTATGAGCCTAAGGACTACTTGTAGACTTTTAATATATAAAAACAAACTTTTCCCTATTCTTCTTCAAAGTGCTTTCTTTTTAAAAAAGCCTACGGTTATTATATTTTCCAGCAGATTGTGTCACATATTGAATGCTCCCCTACCACCTGCCTTTTCTCTAATTCACATATGCTTCATTCATATTCCTGAGGATTATCAGTCTATATATTCTTTTAATACCAAGTTTCATATCTTGTACTAGAAGCTTTTCCCACTCCAGTTGATTAGACCTTTGCAGAAAGTATATAAACATACCACAGGTTTTTATGTTTGTCACAGCCAATTGCCTACTCCACACAAACCCAGTCCTCTGCTCACCACCACTTAAGCTGGCCACAGTTCCAATAAATACTAATAACACTCCTTATTTCCAGATCACAGGATGGCACCTTTTAATCATTTCTAGAGGCTTATCCATGTGATCTCCATTTGCTTATGTAATAAAACCAAGTGGAATGACTATAGAATGAGGTTTTACTTCACAGCTAAGTTTACAAACGTCTATCAGTCAAATCAGCCTTGACACAAGAAGGTTGATACAGAGGTGGACTCAATCCAATTAAAAGAGGTTTTCTTTCCTGGAAATGCTTCTCAAATGGCAATCTGAAGAAGGCAGAAAGTCTCAGAGCACCCATTCCAAAGATGGATCAAGAACTGCTCGACTCACATCATAATCTTTACGCCTTTCCCCCTGGAGCCCAGAATTCCTCTATATGTCACCTGATCCTCGCCTTCTCTGAGAAACCACCTTTATGTGATGAAGGTAGTTCCTCTTTTAACTAATTCTATCTTGCTGTATAAGGAGAAAAGGAAAAGAAATTTAAAGAAAAACCTCTTGATTTTGCACCACTACTTCTAGAAACTTCTGTGTCTTGGATTCATAGCTGGAATACAGTACCCCTTCCTTTCCAGTCTGATAGCAGAGCTGTCAGTCAGTGAGTGTTCTGCTCTTATGTAGCTGCAACTACCTGGCTGTGGCAAGAATGCTCTGTCCTCTTCCGCTTCCCCTCTTGCTTTCATGTGTGGGCTGCAAGCCCTGACTAGGATGAAGAGGAGGGGCCAGAAGTGCCAGTAGCCTGCAGAAGAAGCTTAATCATACACCAATGTCCCCAGAAGTGATGACAAAGCAAACCCAACAGAGAGTAATTTCTGTATATAAAGCACTAAAGTGCCATTATATCTCGCTGTGTGGCAGGCCTGGGCTTTCCGATCAGGACTGCCTCCTGATGCAATAGATTTAAAAACAAAACAAAACCAAAAGGACAAAAAACCCCACAACCAAAACAAGAGAGACAGAGAAGAGAAATCCATACAGGGCCCATTTTTAAGAGCTACTGGCACCAGGAAAGAAAAACCATATGAATTTCTCTTCTGTACCTTAAGAATAAAGTCAATACAAAGGAATAAGGTATCTGGAAAATGAGAATGTTAACTCTGTATTTTCCTAATCCTTAGGAGAGTAGGAGAGATTGAATTTTCATCAATATATGAACTTAAATAGTATGCTACAAATAAATGTAGCTCAGATACTAGCCAGCTAAAAAGAAAAATCACATTTCACTGAAGGCCAACTAAAAATATACATATTAAACCAGAGAGAGAACTGTCTTTTGCCTATTCTGTGGCACGTACAGCGTAGTTTAAGTCTTTTTAACATCAGTACAACTTTAATCCTTGTTTCAAAGACACCACTGCTAAAAGTGCAAAATTACAACTATTTTTAACTATCTGTAAGTAGCATTATTGCTACTTATTCAGGAGGCAGAACTACAGCACATTCCCCTAGAAAGAATTTTTATTCCATTACTCATTCAACTAATAAATTTATGTCCATCTGGAAGTCTGAAAGAGAAAGGAATTACCAAAAAAAGACAATCTATTAAAAAAAAAATACAGAGCAATTTTTTACATCATTCCATAAGATAAACAAAGTTTTCTACAAGCCCTAAAGAGCATATTAAGACTATTTTTTCCTAAAAGCTGCATGTAATCCAAGCCAGAGTTATGCTGCTTGAAGAATGGTCTTTTTGCTTCTTCCTTATTAAACTGGTTTT
The DNA here is from genome assembly GCA_013396975.1 of Bucco capensis. Classification (NCBI taxonomy): domain Eukaryota; kingdom Metazoa; phylum Chordata; class Aves; order Piciformes; family Bucconidae; genus Bucco; species Bucco capensis. Next base: position 157,012 of record VWZO01001566.1, on the reverse strand, counting down.
CAATTTTAAAGTTTCCTATTACTGAAAACAAACAAAAAAAATATGTATGGAAGTGCACAAGTCTCCCCCAGCTCCAGACAGACTAGATGAACAAACAGATGAACTCTAGGCTTTTAGTGCATGCTTTAAAATATATCCTTTATTAGAAGTATTTGAAGTCTGATGGCAAAAATAAAATCATGACAGTGTTCTGGCTTAGATTTCTATAACTTGATGTAATACTATTTTTGTAAATATGTCAAACTTTTTTAAAGTACCTCTGGGAAAACAAGAGCTTAGCATTTCTATTATTAACATAAAAGTTGACTTTCAGTTATTATGACTAAAATGATCTGTCATCTCCTTAGAGTGGTGTCAAAAATAAGGTCAGCATTGTGTAATTCATCTGGCTGACCTTATAATTATTTTTCATAATTGCACAGAGATTAAGATTTTCATGAGGTTCCAGGTCATTCATACCATGTCCAAATTAACTTCATAAAATTACTCTTTTCAGACCATTTTTATTTTTTATCTTTATCATGCTTTTGAGGAAAGGCAAAAGACTCTCTTGTGAAACATATCATATTCTTACTGTATGAACACATGATATGCTACTCAACCTAAATGGATATATCCTTGTAATTGAAGAGTTTTTTGTAAAGTTAGTTTAAAAGGGCCAACTGAAACATTTATGCCTCCAAACACTGATCATCTATCTATCAAATGATCCACAGGCTTCACTGAGATAGAGGAAAGACAAGACCATGACCTTACAGCACCAGTTATTTCTTCAGACTAAGTATTTATATTCTTGTTTGAGGGCCATGAAGTTACAGTATATGTACAAAAGCAACAGGGAAGAAATAAGGAGAGATGAAGACAACGGAATTCAGGAATGAGGAGCTATGCTATTAGTGAAGAGTAATAGGGAAGCATAAATCATTGAGTGTTGCAATCATGAAAACCAGCAAAATTCATTTGAAATGTGATACTGATAGAGTGCTAATAATTGTATTGTATACACCTGGCAAAGAACTCAATGTTATGAGAGCACTGCAAGCATAGATAAGGCAGCATAAATTGGAATAGATATCTGTAAATAAATTCTGGCATCTTGTCTGGTTTTGCCACTGCTTCATACTCCTCTTGCTGTCTATCTGCCCATGGCTCCAGAGTGCACCTGGCCAGTTGAGGTGTCTCAGAGCACCAGTATAGCAGGTACACGTTAGCAAGAGTCAGTGATCCTTCACGATGTGCAGAGCCAGATCACCTCCTCTACTCATTTCGGTTTGCTGCTAGCAAAATCTGTTATTCACAGCCATCTCATACTCAGGTCAACATGACTGTCATCTTCTGCTGATCAACTGCTTTAGCAGAACTTCTGTGATTTTTACAACCAGAAAAAGCACCAGTGACACCAGGAAATCCACTGCAGTGAGCTACAACTCCTAAACAGACAGAAAAGGTGTCCTGAAGAAATTAGTGATATAAGAAACAAAGGCAATGACTTCAGATCTGATTTACTCTAAAGAGTTTTAGACAAGGTATTTATCCATAAAGATCTACATTCACAAGCAAGCAATAAAATGATTTTATTAATCTGTAAAGCTTAGGTGCTACAAGCAGAATCAGAGCTGAAATTCCAATTTACTCATTTAATACAAGTATCTTTCCTACTGCCTAACTTCTGACTACTGATGTTCAGCATTTCCCACTTAAACCAACAGAACGTGAAACTCAAATTCTGCAGCTCTTGCCACACAAACAAAGCTTCACTTAGATCTATGGTTTTCAATAAGGAATGAAGCTATACTACTTCAGAAGCCAAAGAACACGTAAAGCACTTAGTTCCCAAGACTGCTGAAGAACAGAAGTTTGATGGCAGTCTATCATAGTCTTCCCTCTCCAGTCAGTGCTACAGAAAAAAGCAGCAGATGAGCAAGCCTATAGAGAGGAACCCACCACACAAACAGCTATGTAGTCTGCTGATCTTACTAGCAAATACCCTAATATTAGTGGCAGACAATAAGAAATCTTCCAGTCTTCTCACAAGAAAGCAGTCTGCACAGCACCCAAGAACAATACCATCAGTACCTCAAGATTATTTGCTTTTATCTCTTTCCATTACGTACTAGAAGGCAAGAAATCTGTTAACCTAACATCTAGCCCATTTTATGATTTATATGTCTTCTTTAGGTGAGACATTGTTGATAAACAGATGACAACTGCAGGAAAATAGGAGAACTACTGGGGATGAAGAGAAAGTCAAGTCACTCAATCTCTTAACGAAGACAGGCAGGCATCTTTAAGGTGTTCACAGATAATTGATGATGATGATAGTAAGTAACTGGACAGATGCTTGGTGTATTCAAATTCCCTGGATGTATCAGCAGCTCTTGTTTACACACAGTAACTATAGAAGTTATAATTCCTGCTTTGAATATTTTAGACTTGGACATTTTTAGAACTACAATAAAATACATCCTCATTCAAACATGAAGAGTCTTTCATAGTACTTATAAAAGATGAAGCTGAGCAATTGTTCAGTGTTTCCAGCAGGCATGTTAGTGCTAAGGTCTCCATCCATAACACACTGTTAGTGTCACTACAGGATAATACAGTATCATGGCAGAGAGATAAAAGTAGCAAGGACATAATGTTTGTTCAGTACCAAAACAAATCTGACCAAAGATACTAATACCACCATGGCACTATATCTAGATTGCATGGACAGGAAAAATCAAGAAGGAAGAGGGGGTTTGGCTGGATGCAGGATGCTGGACTAGATGATTTCCACCACTCCCCCTTCCAACCTATTTGATTCTGTGATTAAGAAAAGCTCAGAGATGCAGTTAAAAGTTAAGGGACATTTCTCAGTTTTTTTAATCCACATGAAAGTGTTACTTCACTAAAGGCAAACTTCAAGAATGCTGATGTCCTGTAATTTCTTTACAAATGGAAGACCTTGGCAATCCCTCTATAAAATAGACTTAGTCTTCCCAGAATTAAGAGCACCGAACATATAAAAACTTTATGTTCAGTATTCTTTAGATGTTCTTTTAAAATTTAGCAAGAGAAGGTATTATTCATCCTTCAAGCACAGCTTTATCACCATGAAAGCAGATAATTCCTCTAAATTTCATGGATTTTATTCACAAAGAAAGGGCAGACAACATCTGTCTTTATAGTACAGGGCCTCAACAAGCACTCAGAGAACAATTCCCATAAACAGTTCTCCAAGCATCTTCTTGCACATGTGGCTGCTCACTACATTATTAAAGTGACACATTAGAAAAAAATAATACATTTAGATGATATAACATGAATAATCCAGTATTACAGAACTTTTAAGTTGATATGATTGCCTACTTTTCTATCCAACAGATCACTAAACCACAGCTTGACTCATCGGCAAGTGCAGGCTAACAGAGCTAATCCCAAGCTGTTGAGTATACAGGTGAGCCTGGTATGAAAGTCAGTTTAAATGTAACTGGAAACTTCATTTTTGCATAAATCCTTTCATTAGTTCCCATTCCAAACAAAGCAGAGTGACCACTGGATATAGATTTAATGAATTATCAAAAAGGTCCCTTTGAGGTTTTGCTGCTTTCTAGTGTTTTAACCAGAATTTCAAGAAGTTCCAAAAATTGGATCTTACTAAGTATGAAACTGATCCCAAAGTTCTCCATCTGCTCAATATTTCTGAGTTGGCAACAGGAAGAAGTTACTGTGGAAGGGATGAACAACTGTATGACAGAGCTTCAGAGGCATACAAGAAAACATAGAACACACTTTTGGCATTCAGTAAAGAAAACATCCCTTCTGAATGACCTAACTGTGGCAGAAGGTAAGGTGTTTCCAACTGGGTGTGGAGGAGTGTGCTGCTTTGTTTATTCCCTTGTATACCAGCAATTCTAAAGGCATTATTTCTCCTCCATAACAGGATCTAATAGTGATTGACGAGATCATTATGTGCTTAATGCTCTGTAAATGAATCAAATTATTACATCTCCATCAAAATGCATCAGTTTCAGAGCTTCACTGATACTGCCAAACAAGAAAGTATTTTTCCAGAATGGCAGTACTGTTTTCTAAGGCCTGAGGTTCCTATTCTGAAGATCATCTTGGGAGAACTAGTAACACACAAATTTTGCACTGCTGTCCAGAAAGCAACAGTACATCAGTATTGATGACTTCCAAACATAGGATACTTTGTTTTATTCTGTTTTTCTCACCTAGCCCATATAGTGTCTTTTCTTAGAAAAACAAAGCACAATAGAAGCCAATATAAATATTGTCAGAAGAACCAGTAGGTTAAGAACACTGTTAGCAATAGCAAGCAAGAATTTGTCTGAACACATCCATAAATCCACCCTTTCAAAGATTCCTTCCATAATCAACTTCTTAAAAGCCTAAGAGAAGTCCACACTATACTGTGTATTATGCTTCACATTCTGACCAATTTTATTTTGGTCTGAACTTGGGAGGTTTTTACAAATTGTTGTTTCCTATCCTGAAAATATATCTGTGCAGGAGCCTGTTGCATGTGAAAACGGAATAATTACATATTATATCTTCATAGCAATTATTTTGTTAGTCTAATCTCTTAAATAATTCTGTTACACTGTACATGCTTAAAAATCATAAATATTTCAAGTGACTTTTAGTTAACTTATTACAGATATCCTTCTTTATGATCATACCTGTTTAAACAAACTGGTAAGAACATTCATATGAACAGTACTTAAGTCACAAACTACTACCACAGATATAATGGGAGGTTTGCTTTAAATACACATCTTGATGACATCAGGACTGGAACTGCAGTATCCTCAAGAATGCTAAACAAGAAGGTTGCTTTCAGTGCACAAAAATGTGCAATAAATGCCTCATTTGCTTTTAAATAATGATAGAAAGCTGTAGTAAAGCAGCACTCTTAACTATGTCAGGGTTGTGACCAGAGAAGTGGTTCATAAATGTATGTGGCAGAGCTTGAGGGTTTTGTTTGTTTGTTTTCCTTTTTTAGAATGCCTTCATACAGGAAAACGTTCCCCTGCTAGACTAATGTAATGTTTTCATTTTTCTAATTATGCTGAAACATCAGTTGAGAGCCTACCTGATGTTTTGGAGAATTTGCTGTGCTGGGATTGATATTCCGCAATGCCTAAGAGTAAAAATAAGATGGATAAAAATTACTTTAGCTGCATGGTTTGCCTATGCAGGCTGTCTTATAAACACCATCTTGTAGTATCAAGCCACCAAGACAGGCCAGATGAGACAGGATAAGGGAGTTAAAACTATGAAAATCATGACATAGTCAAACAAAACTCACAGATTTACCAAGGATGCATATTTGACAGATAAGCTTAACAACCAGGGAAAACAACACGAAGGCAACCAGCTGTCACCTGGTCCAAAGTTAGTCAGGCTCTCAATGACAACTGAGGCAAGAAGACAATTAGAAGGCCTACCTAGAAGCATGCTAGCACGGGATAAAATGTTTGTTGGTGGATTAATTGCAAAGCAGGAAGAGCAGAAGCCCAAGTGCTTAAGCAGAGAGAAAGTCCTGATGCCACCTTTGCAATGTATTCTTACCTAGAGTACTATAAAAAGAAACGGCTGTAAAGATGACCCATCTTACACCAAGAGATGCTGAAGATTCCTACAAAACAGGCCTAGACTACAAAGGGGATAACGGAATTCAGACTCCAGGACAGAATACTGCAGATCACGAAGAAAGAGAAAAGCTGTCTTTGAGGACATTAAGATATTATCTTCTCCTGATACCAGGCCCATCACCCGAAGTGAAAAGGGAACAGGATAAGATTTTAGAATGTTTTCCTCTGAGAAAAGATTAGTGCTTTCTCTGCCAATGTCAAAAAACCCCAAAGAATATCCTTAGTATCTAGCACAGATGGTAGTAACTCTTAAAACAGTTAGATGGAAAAAACGAAGCAGAAGGCTTACAGACAAAAGAAGTCAATCCTAAATTCAGAATCCAGAGATTCCAATGTCCAGTCCTACACTTCGACATTTACTACAGCTATATTCATACAGTAGAAAAATCCTGAAAGGAATCAGCTTGCAGTCTAATTATGAAGTTTGAACTTCTTTAGTATAAGAAAACCACAGGTTCAAAACACAGCACGAGTGATTGTTCCATGCTCCACTCCACTGTTTAACAGATTCAGATTTTAGCAACAAGGTGTCTCCTCAATGTTTCTTGTATTAAAAGTACTTTGAAATCCTGTAGACTGTGACAGGTTCTAATAGTAAAAGAGTTTCCTTCACTTAAAACAGAAAACTAAAGCAGCTGTGGGAAACAACTTTTGCCTTTTCACATGACTCAGAATGAATACAAAGTAAATTCTCAAGAGGAATATCCAACCAGATCAATGGTCCGTGACGTCATCCTAACAGTAAAAAAGTCTGTTCTTGGAGAGTTTTGTTAGAGAAAGGAATCAGGGAGGAAAGCAAAATCCTTCACTCTGGTAAGTCAGATGCTTTCACCACCAAGCTGATACCAGTAACAGAATTAATTCAGACCTTTTAAGGTCTCAGTGCTTTTTGTACAGTCACTGGTCTTTAAGATTCACTGAAACAACAACTCAGCCAAAACAAAACACAACATACAGAAGAAATAGTTGAAGTAGGTGTCTAACCTGTGGCCTCACCTGCCGAAGCAGTTCTTGATGCTTCAGTCGCAGCCTTTCTTTCTCCATCTGTAGCTGCTGAAGCCTCATCTGTTGTTGCTGATTGGAGCTACTCCCACCCATCACACCAGCTTGGGGACTCTGAGGAGCCAGAGGGGGTGGTTGTTTCACTGGAGCGCTTTGGCTGATTCGCTGATTCATGGCTAAGGAACCAAAATGAGAAACATTTAAAAATGAAACTGAAATACACACAAGGACAGTATTACCCCTACAAGGCATGTATTAAAAACTTTGTAAAATTACAAGTCATAACAGTGCAAAACACACAGCTACACAGACATTCAGAGTATGACGTGTGCTCATGTGTTATTCCTGTGAAATCTATGCAACAGTCTTGTGTTTAAGAGTACTTACTTGTTCTAAAAGCTTCTGGAAACAGTTAAATGTGTAAGTTGGTGAAAAGTTCAAAAGTGGTACTAAAATATTTCAAGTTTAGTTAGACAGATCTCTCTTTCTTCTTCCTAATAAACTATTCTCAATTTAGATAGAAACAAGACAATATTGTTTTTCTTATTCTTGTGAAATCATAGAATCATTAAACTCAAGAACATATAAAATTAAAAAAAAATATTCTCTCACTTATATCAAACTGCATTTGGTTACAGATTACTGCTCTTCCCAGTGTGGTGCAGCTCACAACAATCATTCAGATCCTTGTCATATCAAGTGTTGAGTGTTTACAGACTCCATTTATGGCATCCTGACATCCAACATTTGAGGTGGTACAGAAATGGCAGATGAATTATACAGACAAAAATGCTGCCATCAACACAGGAAATGTTTTGCTAATGCTTTGGTTTCTTTTACCCTACAGAAGTACATGATGCATCTTTTTTTGGGTGTGGAGAAGAGAAAGTGTTGTTTTTGTATGCCAAACGCACTAGGAGAACTCATCTTCCCTTCTCCCAAGAAAGCAACACCCAAGACAATTTTATTGTATAAAATAATGCAAACTCTGATGCATCTACTTGACAGGCCTGATTTCTCCCCCCACACAAGACCAGGATGGTTAAAGTCAACAGAGGCAAAGGAGTTCCTATAGTGAAACAGAGGGCTGGGAAGGGCTGAATATATTGCAAGAACACTTTTTTTCAGGGACTTTTAGTCTTGGAATTAGCTCTCCATCTTGTTGTCTGGAACAGTTTGAATCTGTTAACATTCACAATATGCTGCAGAATGCATTTGCTGAATGGGAGAGTGGTAGGGACTTTTGTTTTGTTTTGGGTTGAGGCTTTTTTGGTGTGTTTGGTTTGTGTGTGTGTGTGTTGAGGGGGGGTTGTTTTGTTTTCCTCCTGGGAATGAGGATTATGGTTTATGGCAATTAAGAAAAAAAAGGGACTGAGCTTCTTTTAGGATAACTGGTGCAAAGAAAACCATCTGTTGTATCAGTTTAAGTTAATGGTTTCATCATACATAGAGGATTTCCTGGAACCCTAACACTTCCAACAACCATAAGAAAGGAGAATTACCTCATGAAAAATCTGTATAATCTTTTCTTTGAAAAGCATCCACCGTCTTTTGAGTGATCAGCTTAAGGGTACAGTAGTGCTTTTCCTCTGTTTCAAGAAAGTCTAAATATATTTATCTCATAATAGCAGTAAAAATGGCTGTGGTTCACAGCACTGCTCCCTTTTCCTCTTGCCACAGCCCATCTTTCCATTGAGAGGTAACATATAAAGAAGAAATGCCATATGCTCAATGGAGGGAGAACACAAAAGGAAAAAAGAATTCACACCAGTTACAGACTCAACTCTCCAGTCTAATCTTTCAGTTATTCCACAGGTCCAGCATAGAATCAATAGTCTAACAGACAGGTCAGTCAAGTCAAAATGAAGTGTCAAATAGCTTGAAGCAATTTGAAATAATCTTTTATGTAGTTACTTGTGAGAGAGCTTCATATATATGATCACAAATAAGACTTCCTATAAAGGCAAGTGAAGAAGGTTAAGTAGGAATAGATACTGAATCCCAGTACCAAGTAGAAACAACAGAGTGAATACAAAGGGCTGAAGGTTCAAATCCAACCTGCAAGCCCCATCCTGACCCAGGAGGGAAAAAAATAGTGGGAAGATGACACTGCTATGGGTTAAAGCTTAAAATCAAGCAGCTGATCTTATGATACATCCAAAATTACTTCACCATCAAAACTGAACTTAAGGAAGGTGGTGAACAGGATAAGCCAACCAGACAGCTTTGTGACATGAGCTGTGTCAGCAACAGGAAGAGACAGGACAGCTTGTTCCTCTGCTAAACAGACACAGAATCCTATCAAGCCTGGAACCAGGACCGTGCCTTTTGCTTTTAATATCCTATGCTCTTTCTTTCACACTACAAGCAGACAATGAAGGGGTCAGTAGGGGAAAAGAGCCTTTTCTTGCTGTTAGCTAATTCTGCAACTCAAACAGAAGTCCGTGCTACCCTTCACAAGTTCCTGTTACTAAACAAGATGGAAGGCCAATTACAGTGCAAAGTAAAGAGGGACAAAGGTCAGAAAATTACAATCACCTGAAAGAAGCACATCTAAGTTAAAAGCAAACTATCTAGCTTGTAAAAATGAAGTACTCAAAGTTGAAGAGTGTTCATTTTCTTTTAGTTAAAAAGGCCATCTTTATGGTCTAGCCTTCAATTATATAATGATGTTTTCAGAGTCCCTACCTCATACAGCTCACAGCCAAGTGACGTTACAGATAACCTCACAAAAATGTAAGTTTCTAACCTCAGCTAAACACTTAAGTGCACTATCACCAACACTCCATCAACATGTTAGGAATTTGTTTTCCTGCACACACAATACAAGTATTACTTCTCTAGGTCTCTTTTCCACTACTATGCATCTCTGGAAATGATTTCCTTCTCATGCCAAATTCTCCGTATTTTATATACCTGTATCTTTCTGACAGCTGCTTGTATTATTCCTGTTCTCTCTGATCACAGTTTGCTCCATTCTTCCCATCTACTGACTTTGCAGTTAAAACTGTAAGAAAAAATCATGTTTGATGTTTTTCATTTTATTCCCTCATTCTAGATCCTTGAAATGCCTTCTAATGTCCATTTTGAAAGTAATGTTTCTAACTAAAAGTGTATAAAGACTGGGAAAATCTTAAGATACTGAGACTATATATAGTGTATAATTAATATTCATCAAGGGGGAAATTTAAATATATGATTTGGTAACTCTTCCAAAACCTAAAAATCTAGTTTCTAAATTCTTATTCAGTTATCCAGTAAATGAGTTTTTTGAAGCATTTTATTATCTCAAGAATGCAAGTGCAAAAGACTTCAAATTAAAACGTTAAACTGCCCTCAGAACAGACCACGGAGATTTTTTTCATGTAAGAGAACAATTTTGAACTGTGAAATTCAACTAAAAAATTGGTCATTAAAAGAAAATACTACTAATTGAATTTTACTGACTTAACAACATACCCAAGTGAAGAATCAGTGGAAAAACCCCAACAGTAATAACACTGTATAATTTTCAGCTATCTGGGCTGATTACAGAAGTCTTCAAGGGAAGCAGATGAATGTAATTTTCTATAATTTCCAACATAGTATTTAATGAAAAGAGGGAAAACACATCTTGTTTCAAGTGACAAGAAAAACAGAGGGTTTTAACATTTTTGTGTTGTTGTGTTTTCCTTCCCTTTTTAATGCTCAATTTCCATTACCTACTAAGGAAAGGACTGCAGAAACCTGCACTCTAAAGAACATACTTAACAATGCAATCTCAGATAAGCACATTTTATTTTTTCACACCTCATGATCCTTACACACACAGCTCCTTAACTACTTTAAATTCAAAAGCAGAGAGCTTCATTTATCTATTAGAGTTAGGTCTCATCCGTTTTCTAATGCATCCTGTTCCTTACCTTCCATGGCTATGTAAAGCATTTAAATAAGGGGCTCTGCACCCACACAGCGAAGGCTGCGAAGACCTCACAGGCAGAAAGGGAACAAACAAGTCTTTGTTTCTAGAAGAGAGGGATTTGAGGGAGGAGGAGGGGCAGACAAGTTAAAAAACACGGGCAACTTAAGACAATAAAAAAGAACTTGCCATCCTCTAATATGGCTTAGCTTCACAATCTGCAGAATACACTCAACTGTAATAGCTGCAATATGCTTTTGAGAACAGAGAATTAGTGGTCTTCAAATGTTCAGTGTTCTACTGCCCAAACTCAACAGCAAGATGCCTCTTCTGTACTGGAGCAGATAATACTTGACAGTTTCTGAAACGTTTAGCCTGCTGTCTACATCCTTAATGCAAAATAAACCAACAACAAAAAGCAACCAAGAGACACAATTACCAGTCATTGGTGCTAGAAAGAAAAAGCCAGCAGATTGTTAAAAACTCAAACATAAAAGGCTAATTCTTTCCCAAGATCCTATGCCAATGGAAATCTTAGGGCACTGTCAGCTTGCAGCAACACAATACCTTTCCCCTATGCAAATTACATAAAAGATTGTTGTAGAGAATCCTTAATGATTAATAGACACAGTTGAATGTTGGATGGGTTTTCATTTGTATTTATCATTTTACCCTTCAAAACTAAAACTAATTTTAATCTTCAAATTTAAAGACACTATTTGAACAAACAGTAACAAAGTAGCTCAGGATCTCAGTATACTATCACATTCTCACTAATAAGAAGAATCAAAAGAAGTCAATAGCAGTATTTACATAAAACTAACTCAATGCATGCCACTTTCAGAAGAACTAAAATATTCTGGCCAGCCAGAAAAGCAAATATAAATGAGATTTAGCAGTAATGTAAACAGCTATAAGAAACTTCTGCTGTTTGTGCATGCATACAAAAATGTAACATTTCCCATTCTTTAAAAAGAAATATATTTTAATTTTGGAAGTCTAAATTTCAAAAAGATTTTGTTTTTTAAATCTTACAGACTAGAACTGAGAGTGTAAGTAGTAGTACTACAGGAGAACTATGTAGGACACACTGCATAGATCAGATGATGAGAAGAAACCTCAACTGATGTAATCTAAACTTAAATCTTATGAATGAAACACTTCAGACTACAGAAACTACAGGACTCTGAGCTCATCAAGGCCCCATGTCTGTTCACTGTACACGTGGCAAAGTATTTTTAATCAAAGGTTGTCTGCATTTTAGACCAAAATTTAATCAGCAGAGTGTCTACATAAGGGTATTAGCTGCAAATGGTTTTACTACTTAATCACCACATAATACCTCCTGAGTTAATCAGGCCAAGAAACAAGCTTCTATATGATTTTTTGCAAGATAATAAGTAAACATAAAAAAAAAATAAAAAAATAAAAGCAAGTTTCCTTCATTTTAGTCAAAGGGAACAAACCCTGTGTTTGCACCCTGTGTGCACCCCTAGATGATCTTTAAGGTCCCTGCCAACCTGGCCATTCTATGAATCTATGTGCACATCTGCATCTCTGTCATAAGTCCATTAGAAATGA
>VWZO01001566.1:55883-144522 GCA_013396975.1 Bucco capensis | reverse complement strand
TTGTTTATTTGTTGTGTTTCATTTTGTTTTACCAGACAAAGGTCAAAAAACTGTATTCCAGTCCAAGGTTCTAGTTCTATCTTGTCCAAAAATCTGCCCCTGGAAAGGCTCCTACAGACTAATTTGAAGAAATGCATACAAAACAAAGTGCTAGGCAGGTAAGGGATAAGAAAGCAATACTACGANGACAAAGGTCAAAAAACTGTATTCCAGTCCAAGGTTCTAGTTCTATCTTGTCCAAAAATCTGCCCCTGGAAAGGCTCCTACAAACTAATTTGAAGAAATGCATACAAAATGCATACAAAACAAAGTGCTAGACAGGTAAGGGATAAGAAAGCAATACTATGGAATAACTCCTAATTTCCAACAGTTAAAAATTAGCCCATGCTCTGAAACTTAAGATTTTTGAGTGCATTTCAAGTTTGTTGTGTGGTTGAGTTTTGGGTTGGTTTTTTTTAAATGGAAATGATAAACATTTCAATTAAATCCACAGGTGCATTTTACTACAGTATTTCTGACCAAGCCCTTTCCAGTGTTTCGAAGGTGTAACATTCTTACATTACAAAAAATAATGCAGCAGAAAATTCTTTACACTCCTACTGTGATAATTGCTTTTATTCCTTTTCCTACTTTTCTGGTTCAAGCAGCTCCTGCACACAGTGCCTCTATGGCACTTTCAATAGTGATATTAAACTCTGTCTTGCCTTGCCTTTCCCCTTATTGACAATTCTCAACTTCAAGACCTATCAATGTAATCTCTACATGGAAGTGATAAAAATAAAGTCATGACAATACTTCAATCAGATTCTATGTTTCTATCATTGTAGGTCACTCCTTTTGCTCCATACCCCATATGGTAGCTCCAGCATTTAAAAGAACAGAAGGAAGAAGACTGAGTGTGTGTAACACCAGTTACACTAGTAACAAACCTATAAACCTGAAGTTTGGAATAAACTAACAAGAAAACTGAACCAGTATCATGTTTACTCCAATTCCTGGAGAAAAGACTTGTCTGATTACTCCAATGGAATACTATTATTTAAATACAAGACTTAACCTAATAGAGATTGAGAAATCAACTGCCAGTTTCTGCTATTTTCCTACTTCAAGTTCACTGTCCCATCTTCAATTTTCACAAATTAAGTATCGTCAAAAGGCAAATTCTTTTAAGTTGCATATTATCTATAAACTTAAATAACATTTTAAATCCCTTTAATGGTATCTGATACAAAAGCTGATTTTTGGAAACCTTAGCAATGAAGCTGGACAACTCCAAACTTCAGTTAGTTCTAGGAAATTTCATTTTATAGAAAAAACAGATGATGTTCTACTTCATCAGCTCCAGCTACTCAGAATACATAGCTGACCTGCTTCCTGGTCAGCTATTTCTGACTATCAAGAAATAACTTATCTGGAAGGCTTAAGAAAAACAGCAAGATCTGTGAAGAATGACCAATGGACAACAGCAGAAGCTAGTAAAAGACAAAATAGTCCAAAATACAGGCTCAATCTGACAGACCAGTTAAAGAAATAACCTTTAAAAACAAAAAAGAAGGTAGGACAGCACGTTTGTACCAGATGCTCCACTAGACACGAATCCTGCCAACCCAGGCCTAAGGATTCCCACTCCCATCCCCATTCCTTTGATCCCATGTCAGCTTTTATGATTGCCTGTGCTTGGCATAAGAAACCCCTCCTTCTTTTCCTCTAGTTATTTCCTAGATGTTAAGGTTTCTGAATCCTCCTAACACAAAACTGTCAAACAGGTAGACTTGGAAGATCAACAACTGAGGCACAACACGACTTCACAGCTGTTTAAGTGGTATAGCTGAGGACCTCAAGCCCACTTCAAAGATGTTAAATCTGTGTCTTGAAACACTGTTCTTACCTTCAACTTGGAGCACTCAGATTTTAGACCTAGTTTACTCCATAGCTGGGCATTCAGACCATGACTCTTACCTGATGCATCAGCTTTAAAAGCTTGCTCCAATGAAGAATTCACATGAACTGCACCCTTTTATTTTCTGTTTAAAAGCATGACTGCAATACCCCAATTCCTCCTATCATGTAAGTCAGTAGGTCACCTGTCTGAAACAATTTCTTCAAACTGGTCCTCCTTCTTTTCTAGCCACATTAACAGAAAATTCCCAGCACTACTCAACAACAAAAAGTATATGCACATCTACTAGAGAAAAAAAAGATGAATGCAAGCCTCCATCTGACGAGGAACATACAGAAAGGTAACAGCTGTCTCCCTGGAAGCTGGGAATTCAGAAGCAGCAAGGGCAAAGACTCTTCAAATGTGTTTCTGAATACTGGAACAGGAGAGTATGTTTGCACATACCATTCAACAGCTTTATTGTTTTCAATGGTTCTTCAGATTGGTGAAAGTGGCAGTATCAAGGAAGAAATGAATTTCTCCTTCATTTTCAATCAACATTAGTATCAAAAGCTTCAACATTACAACGATGAATTCACCTAGGATTGCTTCTGAAAGTGTTAGTAGTAAAATAAATAGTGAAAACCAAGTCCTTATATTAAAAAACAGAGACATAAAAAAGTATGGTGATCCTTACAGGGGAAAACCCCAACAGGATTTCCAATCTATATTATGCACAGAAAGGTAAACTTCTGAGTCATTCACATTCTAATTAGGGTCACAGCACATATTTGTTGAGGATCTCCACATGGTAGATAAATGCAAGGCTCAGTAAGTTAGCTCTGTCAAGCACAATTTTTTCTTCTTTACTAGAGTGACGTAAGGAGGTCACAAGTGAGAAAGCAACAGGAATAAGATTTTGTATTTTCTTGGCTCAAATGATAAAAACAGAAACCACAATACAACTTAAGATTTCAAGGAAAACTCCTTCAAGCTCAACAGCAGCTAGCAGCTTGTCTCTATTTGCCATCACTCTGGATCAGAAGAGCCCACATGCCTTTTTTTTNTTTTTTTTTTTTTTCTTTCTTTCCTGCCCCTTTCAGTTACACTTGAGGTCTTTGACTGAAAAGGTCTGGAACAGATTAAAAGTCCAACCACAAAATAAAGAGCCTTGGCATGTACTCAAGCCTGTCTGGGATACACATACACAGTGGGCCCAAAAAGGGAAGCTATGCTGCAAGAAATCCTTATTGGAAATCTCTAACTTCTTCCAGTTTAACTGCACAGCCATAGCATTTGATGGAGTTTCAGTATGTACAAGACAAATAGCTTTTGCCCTTACAATTAGATCATACTATTTACAGGAGTACAAAATAGTTCTGAGAAACAAGATTCATCTCTGTCAATTAAAGCCTTTTCCACACTCCTTTTTAATGCTAGCTTATCATTGTAAACTATTATAAAGTAATGCAAAGAAAAGAAATATACATACCCTGCAAGATTACTTAAGTATAATGACCTGCCTCTTTTAACTGCAAAAGGCAACACTCATTTTCAAAATGACTACTTCCTTTTCATCCTTATTCACATACTAAGTAATTGTGAAGTTGCAAATTACCCACACAATCCTCTTGCAACATGCAAACAGGTCTGCAACTCTGGGTGGTTGTTAGAGCCAGCCTGGACACTTGCCAGAGCTGACAATCTTCCACATATGCCCCACCTTTGGGCTCAAGTTGCACAGTGGTTCAACCTGTCTACAAACTGGTGAGTGGTTTATAAACAAAATGTGACAACCTGGCGTTCTCCTTAAGAGCAATTGGATGTCTCAAGTAAGCATTCAAGCCTACAAAACAAAAATGCTGAAATTTCTGACAGTCATTTTAGAAACACTAAAACAGAACAGCAACTGTTGAATTTTGCAGCTCTGTGCTTATATGGCATTCATGGAGTTAATGCCTCTCCCAAAAGGGGCCCACAGTTGTTGTTAGGTCAACCCCTATAAAGCTTCAAAGGCTTTGTATCCCCTCAGTCTGACCTACTCAGTGATCTGCACACTGTTTTCATTTAGTTGCACTGAGTCCAAAACTAAAGCCTGAAAACCACAATGAACTCTTTTTTTTTTTTAACCCCTACTTGTTTTTTCCATGGCTCTGGAAAAATAACTAAAATCCGAAGGAGTTGAAAATATTAAGTTATTGAGAAAACAAATCAAGGGCAAAATAATACAGCTAATAAAGCTTTACACACACAGGTCATGGCTTGATACAAAAACTAAAGCTGTAATACCACCTTAAATACATCAGATCAATCACTTGGACAATCTTAGACACTCTTAGACATGCTATTGCTATTCACAGTCATCAGTGCCAGTATTTTATGGAAATGTTTGCAACTCTGCTCTCCATATAGATCAAAAGCACTAAAAATGAATTATCAGTAGTACTTTGGCATATCTTTACATCTAAATCTTGTGATCTCTAATTTAAGTTACTCTTTGTATTTCCAATATTACACAGTCCTTGCCCCACAAAAATTACTAAAGTAGAAATAACTAATAATTTCTCTCCATATTGTTTATATCAGGTAGATCTGTCATGATAATCACTGTGACAAGCTGGAATTAAAAGCTGGTATATGTTTTAGGTGTATTTAAACAGCATATAAGATTTTTTTTGATAATGCCCTCTTTAAGATAGCATAAAAGAAAGTAAATATTTGCTTGGGAAATTTACCATACTTGCTTGGTAAAATAAATTCTGCAATTTTAAAGGGAAGAGTGAGCTTGGCTGAAACTGTCTCTAGGTAAGTGATTTCTGAATGCCACCAATTTTGGGAACTCTATGGATCATATGGCAAAACACCAACCTCTCACATTAGAAACTTTGATGACACATGCTGCTAAAGGATATATGCTAATAGGTTTTGTTTGTTGTTTTTCTTTTTTAAAGAAATAATGACTTAAATAAGGTCCCTATCATTCAAATTAAAATATGTTCTAATCATACTGTAAAAAGTTTCCAAAATCTGCCTGCAAAATTAAAGCTGAGTGAACTGAAGTCAATCAAAAATTCTGAAGTGAGATGAACTTTTACCAAAGCGTGGGTCAAGCCTTGGGTCTAGCCAAGATGTGGTCTTGTTCTTATGGTTTATGTAGTAAATTTCTCCATCCTGGGTCATAGCTTGTTCCCATCCATCGGGGAGTGGGCCTGCAATATAGAAGGAAGGAGTTGATGGCGGGCTCTTTTGCTCCAGCTGAAATTGAGCTAAAAAAAAATGCCAACATTTTACATATATAACAGTACATGAGACAGAGGTGTTTCAAGCTCATGCCTAACATTTCTGTGACAAGGGCAAAGAAGTGATGGGTGGGAAATCAAAGAACAGAAAACACTTCTATCATTCTGATTTAGGATTTGGAGTTTAATTTTATAAATTGTTTGCATCCTTTCATGTGCTTTGACACTGCCTCTTGCTAGAGCATTAGAGTACAAAACCAGCAATAAGTCAAGCCTGCCAGAATGAAACCAGCATGAGCAACCAAGAAAAAGAAGCACAGAGATATTCTATCTCTTGTGGGAAAGTTCACGTAGTGATTAGGGCCCAGCAGGAGCAACAAGGTAACACTGATGAGATCCTGAAATATTCTATATTTCACAAAGAATGAAAAAAAATCTGACAAAACTCATTTTCCCTTTACCTCATACCAAAACTTTCTGTGGAAGCGTTAAAGGCTTAAGCAAGCAAAACCACAAACCTGAAGAACAGGAAGCAAATGACCAACGAAAAAGCAAAGGTAGGAAAACACCAGGAGCAGACACAGAGACAGTGCTACACACAGCAGTGCTATGCCTCTATGAGCAGGAAGGCACAGGCAGGGAAACCTACATTTAAGAAACAATACAAGGGAGGGAGGTGATAGTATTCTGAAGCCCATAGCTAATGTCTGAACATAGAGTCTTGAGGTGTGTTTTCCTTATGTTCCAAAGAGCATCTTTCAAGAAAGATACCCTTCATCACTATACAGTTCATAACCACTCATTCTCACCTCTGTATGATCATGTACATTCATCTCTATTTTGCTTAGACTAAAAACTATTCTTAAAGTTACATTCATCTCCTCTTATCTGGCAGGTGCATTTATACTCATATAGACACCAGCCTTTAAAATACCTACAGCAGATACAGGAAGATCTTGCCTTTATTTCTTTAGATTTAAGTACAATCCTAAGATGATACAGCAGAAGATCAACTACAAATGTTAAGAATGTAAAAGAAATTAGAAAAAGATCTGGTGCTGGAAGCCATTACATTTCAACCTCTCCTGCCACTCTTCCTCAGTGCAATATTGGAATCCACCAGCAAAAGCCATGTGGCTGTTACATTTGGACTAACAGACCATTCTGTATAATGTAAGCATGCACAAACATCGTAATTTCACACACTAGATTCAGATATACACACAAAAATGTGTGAATCTGATAAATGCCTGAACTACCTAGTATATCAATGTTCAAACTACATTAGCTCTTTTCCTGTTACTTTGTCCTGAAGTCATAACCAGGACAAGAATTTCTTACTGTAGTTTCTGAAGAAACTACATAATTTAAGCTTACATTTTGGCTCAGAAAACTATGCCTTTCTCTAACAACCTCACTGCTCCAACCATTAGAGCTACAGGTTTTTGAGTGAGGAATAATAGTGGTCTAATCATTGGACATTTCCTTCCCATCCTTAACACTTAAGTTTCAAATGCTGCACACAAGTAACAAGCGTACCTCAGCTTTTACCAGAGGCTAGCGAAGAGAACAGGTGAGGAAGAGTGACAACACTGTAAAACGTTCATAAATCCTAACAATCACAGCATAGCAGGACAGAAATCTAAAGTGCAAAGAACTCTGTACTTTGATACTATCTCAAAATCCAGTCAGCTAATCAGCAAGATGCTGTTTAATAAAAGTGGGGCCCAGGAGCACAGCAACATGCCCCACATCATCCAAACCTAGAATCCAGTGAAGAACTAAGAATGTTCCTTGACTACTAGGCCAACATGCTAGCCATGTGGGCAAACCTTCTCACTACCATTCACCTTAAAGTCCTTCTAAGCTGTACATTCTTCAGAGATGAAACTTAGCAAGAAATTCTCTTTTGAACTGCAAAGCCAAAAGCCTCAACTGGCTCTAGGAGAAACAAAAGTAGCCTTGGAGTGTCAGTGGTGCTGAACACCAAATGAAGTGTATACTGGTCCAGCATGTTCAAAATGCCTTTGAAGCAGGATGCCAGATGCTGATCAGTCCACCTACCTGGTGGAACAATACTGCTTATGAGATTCAATGATCTGATAAGTACTAGCTTAAAGGCAAACGTAGGCAAGGTTATCTTTCCAAATAAAATGCACAGCTATGGATAGGAGAGAAAAGGTCTGCCTGCTCACCTGGCTGTCGTAATAGCAAAGTGCCATCAAGGGCTGCTGAAAAAAAAAATCTTTTCTCCTAGAAACTTTGGGCATTAATCATGATGTTGCTTTCTTCCTTGGCCAGTAAACCATTCTCATGTTCCTGCTGTCATCCCCACATGTCGAAATGGTAGTAGTTCAAAAATTGATTAGTAGTGCTTTCTGTAATTCCTGTTTGGATTTGTGAGCAGTTGTGAAACCAGAAGACTGTCAAGTCTGATTCTGTATCTGGCTGTCTGACAAATTCTATTAGAGGTAACAGAGGGAGGTAACAGAGAGAAAATGGAAAACCATGGTGAAGAACAGCAGATATACTCACAGAGCATCTAGGGAAATACCTGTGCAATTACATGGCACTTTCCCCCCAGAAGGCTTAATAGGAACAGATTTCCCACCATTAGCTTATGTTTTTAAATGATTGAAGTTATACAAGCTGCTCTTCAGACCTTCTCACTAAAATGTTCATAGTTACTGTAGTCTGTGTTGTACAAGACCAGATATTCTGGGTCTAACCAAAAACCCATTTAGCCCAGGCATCTAGTCTGGGGTGATGGCCCAATCTTGTTGCTGAAAGCAACCCATTTTAGTGACTGTCACACTCTATAAACTTTTAAATAAAGCACTAATAAAATACAGTGGCTATGAATAGTCACTTGGCCTCCAAGTACCTCAGGTGATTTTCTTGAGCCAGACTGTCTGCTTGCTAGGTGCCAAAGAATCTCTCTTTCAAGTACTTTTCCAGTCTCTCCTTGAATCTTCGTAAGCACTTAGCACCAACAATATATCCCTGTGGCACGGTCTCCTACTAGTTCTGTTTGGTGACTTCTATGTCAATTGAACACAAATACAACCATAAGCTTATAATTCCATGAAATTATTTGCACAGGGAGAAATAACCCTTCTAGGGAACTCACCATTTACTGTGGCACTTCTGAAGCCAAGGTTATACAGAAATTAGATTCCAATTTCCAAATGTAAGCTATCCTTACAGAACTACCGATAAGGAATACTTCTGTAACTAAATATTTATATAATAGTGTAGCTTAACATAAATACACGAAATTTTAAAAGTCTGGGTGCCTGTCTCCTTTTGGTGCATATCTGGGTTTTTTTTGTGAGTTTTTACTTTCTCATATGCCATGAAATGTGGAGTCTTGAAAGCAAAGCAGAGCTTGCTGCTGGCAGATAGAAAGCAACAGAAGGAGAAACAAAAGCAAAAAATGTGGTAGAAATTCAAGCTGTGCTGGGATATGAAGTAAATCTTGCAAGTCCTACAGTTTCTGGTATTTAACTGTAAAATAAAGCTGTATTTCATCGAGAGGTTAATGCATACTAGAGGGCAGCTGTATCTAGATACTAAGAGAATGTGCATGAACAACCTATGAACTGGAACACCTATTTCAACAGCAGGAATTACCTTCACCTAATACAAACACTGATCTCTAAGAACCTTTCTAATCTTTCTCTATGAAAGCTGAAATGTTTCTCTTCAGTCTCTGTCACTGTTATTCCAAAGCTTTGAAAAATTATATCAAAGTCTATGAAATTTACCTAAAGTCTACCTTTATTCTGTCAAGTCAGCAGAACTTACAAGAAAGACACCATTAAAAAGGGGGCATTCTTTGCAGTTGAAGGAAATGAAAATTACTGTCTTGTTGATACTTAGAAACTCAAGTTTCACAACAGAACATATGTAGTGTTGACTGTACACAGAATTTGTACTATGACTGGTTACACAGAGGTGAAATCTGCAACCAAAGTGAGCAAAAAATCTAAGAAAAGAGCTAGAACTTGTTTTAGTTATTGGCATATTCCTCCCTACTTACCCACCTCCCCTCAAGAGTTATGAATTCGAGTGTCCATTTTCCAACCAACCTTTAACATGGCACTACAGCCTTACCCTACAAGGCAATGGAATTACATTAGCTCTACAAACTTTCACCAGGAAGCCCAATTCAAAACTGCAACATAACAGGGAAGACAAAGAGGACAAAGACAGGTAATCTGCTCCAGAGCTAATTATCTAAAGCCTGTGCGAAAGCAGAAGAGGCTCAAGTAAAGCAGTGCTGTCAAGCATGATTCAGGAAGTAAAAGCATCTGAAGAATGGAAGCATATAAATACAATTACTGTCCCATCTCTGTTGTATCAGTTGCAATTGTGCAAGAAACAGCAATTGTTTACTTTCAAATTTATAACTTTATCTCAGTAAGGAATGTACAGGAAAGAACAATATACTGTTATTACTACCTTTTTTTTTAAAAATTATTTTTTTAAAATATCAAGACAGAAGAACATAGTTTCTCCTGTAATACCTTTAGGGAAAAAATTGTTAGAAACACACATACACAAAATCAGAACAGTCAAGACTTACTTTTATATACATGTTGCATATTTGAAAGTAACAGGCTTGTTTTCTTTCCCTTATTGATGTGAAGATGCAATCCTGTTTCTCAGATTAACCAACAAATCTCTGCGTTCATACAGCCCAAACCATTTTAGTTAATTACATGTAGCAACCTAAGTTCAGCAAGACTGAGACACACACACACACAATAATAACTAAAAAAAACAAAGGGCCAAAAGAAGCAGAAACAAATTTCCTCACTTTTCACATACTGATGACCTCCTGTGTAAAGGATGTCTACTAACTAGCACTCATAAAATAGCTCATTCACAAAATCATTGCCTTCACCTTTACCACAGTTTCTAGTTCTGCTTTTTTCTCGTTTTCCCTGAGCTCCATATATCCTAGTTATCCAGAAAAGACAACAGATTTATCTTCAACATGCAGACAGTAACTTTCAGAGCTCTGTTCTCTCTCTCTCCCCCCGCCTTTTTTTTCCTCCTGTTCTTAATTCTAGCTACTGGCTAGAACTCAATTCTGGCTAACTTGCTAAAGCTTCTAGTGGCTTTCAAGACAGCCCTAAAAATCTTCTCTCTCACATTTACCATAGCAACTTTACTCACCAGCTCCTATGACAGCCTGTAATTAAACATATTAAAACTGGGACAGTAACTTCTGATTAAGAGTCACAGTTACTGAGTACTACACAAGGATGAACCACACAGAAAGGAAAACTTTCTGTAAAACCTTGTGGCATTTTGAACTCTCTTTTCCAAGTCAGTGACCTCCAGCTGTCACAACACTCAAACTTGGTTTTTCCCAATATACTTTAATGGAAGGCTCTGAAAGGACTAAAACATGATCATTGCCAGCAACACTTCATAGCAGAAAACTTCTGTCTTAAAGATCCCAGCTTTATTTCCAAGTCCTTGAGGATGAATATCCAAATTAGAACAGTAAGTAGTGTTATATTTATGATGTTAGCTCTCACATTTAAGTTCCACTGTGCTGAAGTGGTACACAGTTACCTGACTTTTCCATTTCTCTCAAAGATTCTTTATGATGCCACCAAGGAAGTGTAAGTTACCACATACACAGTAGTAAAAAGTAACAGAATCAGATATAAGTGACTTTAGGACAAACAAATATACCGCCAGAATTTAAATGCAGTAAAGATTTGCCAAATTGGGTATCAGACACAAAACCAAATCAAATTAATGCAGGTTCAGTATCATTTAATTCAAACCAGACTTACAAAATGCAAGTAAGTTAAGGGTAAGCACGTGCATCCAAAGAGCCAGTTTCAAGCCATACTTCCACAACTGATTAAAGCTCAAAAAAAGCAATGCCATGTAAACATGTAACTCAATACACACAGAAATTCTGATTTCTTAATGCACTTTAAGAGATTCAGAGCACTGGGGAAAAACAAATTTTAAAAGATTTTCAGTTCATATTCAACTCAGTATCATCTGTTCAATGAACTTCTATTCAAGTGTTTTCCAAACTCACAAAACCACCCATATAAATGTCTTGGTGCATGAGCAACAAGATCTATGCAGGATCACTTGCTGACAAGTCAAGTCAATGACATGTAAATCCTTGGTTTTTCTTTTAAAAATAGTCCTTGTGTACTGCTTGCTAGATTCACTGTTAGATTTTTACCCCTTATAAATAATCAGTTTATTTTATTGCTAAGGACTCTTTCTAGATTCATAAAATGAATCCTACTTCACTATCAATACTTTTTGTTTTTAATTCTTGGTACAACAGAAGGTTTGAGGAGCTATCTTGAATGATGTCAATTTTCTAACAGCAAGTATCTAGTTTTAGCATAAATACAGTAAGCCAAAAGGCAAGGGAGACCAAAGGAATTGTTTCCTTTTTCCTATTCTCTGTTCTTCAGAAGTGTCCCTGTAAAAACGTCACCTCTATTGCTACACGTTTCCTGGCATATATTTTTACAGTAAAAATCATAACAGTTTAGTTCCACATCAGAGCCTGAGACCTTAACTGCTCTGAATCATGACTTCCTGAACTTGAACAGCAATCTCATCTGTTTCAGAATAATCCAGCCTCCTGGTGTAGCCAGTAAAAAGTTTGGTTAGCTTCCCCTCTAATACTCAGTCATGAACAGCACAGTTTGGTCATGGCTGTTAATCTTTTTGTATTGTCTGCAGCATATGAATTGCAGCATGAAACAAAGCTGTCTAAATGGCAACAAAAAGCAGCACCAGAGAATAACCTTTGTGAAACACAGGAACAGCAGACATACATAAAATACAACAGGAATGTGAGAAAATAAATAAAGTTCAGTGACAGAAG
This sequence comes from Bucco capensis, assembly GCA_013396975.1. Taxonomy (NCBI): domain Eukaryota; kingdom Metazoa; phylum Chordata; class Aves; order Piciformes; family Bucconidae; genus Bucco; species Bucco capensis. Next base: position 132,518 of record VWZO01001566.1, on the reverse strand, counting down.
GTGACAAAGCATAGGGAAAACAACAGTAGTCAAACAAGTATGGCACCAAATTTATCCGCTTGCTCTCTGCATCATCAGTACAAGAAAGCTCTGAAAACTTATAGCAGACTCTACAGCAAGGACAAGTGCATTTTACTGCTGTCTAGTGACAGCCCTCCCCAGAGTAGCTGAAAACCAATTCCGTATTCCAGGCAAAAATATCAGACTTCCTCAGCTAGAGAAATAATCATCATGAAACAGGGTTTTGGAAATGATAGGAATATAAGAGGAAAAGAGGCATAAGAACACTGCAGAAGCAGAACAGCTTTAATATAAGTTGTCACTAATTTAGATGAAATTCTACTCTTCACCAATTTGATAGCGTTTTCAGTCAGAAGAAACTAGATAAAAATTCTGGTTCTTCAGGTGTTTGAATCATCCATTTGAAAAAAATAGAAACACAAACCAAAGAACGACAGGATACTTTCTGACGACATCATGAACATTATACAAATTCTCTTACCTCATATATCAGCCTCCTGCTTGATCAGGCATCAAGAAATTTAAAGTTTAAAACCAGAATAACTAGGACAGTTGTGAGATTTGGACTCCCCTCAGATTAAAAAAGCTAGTGGTACCTTAATTTGTATGATGTTTTCACAAATAGAAACTTTGCTTACCTGATGCCGAGTTCATGATGTTCTGCTGCACAGAAGGACTGGTGGGTGCTGTAACATTCATCTGGGAAAGCATGGCCTTCCTAGGATCCTGCCATGTCGTTGTCTGATCAATGTGACTAAGACAAAACAAAGCGAGAGTTAGGACAGTCGTGCATTCACAACAGTGACCTGCTAGGACAGAAAGTTTAACAACAAAAGGTTAAGACTGCCAACAACAGCCACATTCAAAACCAAGCAAGAACTGTTTGGATACTTTCCAAGCACCAGGGTATGTAAGATTCTCAAATCCTTACTATGGCCACCACCACTTCCCAACAAACAGCTGTAGCGATCAGAGCTACAGTAAGGATGAGATGATCTCAACATGAACATCATAATCTAGACTGTTCTACTAGATGTTGTACTCTTGAACTAAACATTCTTTCTTTTCTTGTTTAGTTACTCGCCATTTTTAAAGGTACCTTCAGAGTCTTTCAAACCAAGCCAGTTACAAGCACAGTCCCGTAACTGGGCATGATGAGTTCCTATTTTGTGCCTGGGGAGTTGCAATGAACTGGATAGCGAGTAATCATTAAGTCTTTCCAAACTTTCTGTGCATAGACAACATCTTCAGATTATTTGATGGACTTCTCCCCTCAGCACTGAGAAGTGAACAATCTCCGTGGTAATTCAAGTAACATGAAAGTGATGTGCAGCAGCCTTTCATCTTTATGTGAAAAGATAAGGACAGCTGGACTGTCAAGTAACCCATCCATTGCAGAACCTGATCACAAACCTTTGGGGGCTTAGATTTATCTGTTTAAAAAAAAACAACTGTAAAGTATATTCAGCACTGTCACTCCCAAAACTACTCAATTCAATGAAAATACAGAAGCGATAACTTCCATCTTCTGAGTATTTAATTAGCATGTTTTGCTAATGAATATCAAATGCAGGCTATTCATAGCAAGCATCAATGTTAACTTGATGCCATTAAGCAACACTGCTCCAAGAAGTACATGTGGACAAACCCAAAAATACTAACAGACACTGAGTGTTGACAACAAAGTTTGTGATCAATTCACTTAGAACAGGTATCAATTAAAATTCAAATTCAAAAAGGATTGTTATCATATAGAATCCAATTCATCATTAAATGGGTATCATTCTTTGCTTACATTAATAATCATTAAAGTTTCTTTTTCTGGATTACATGGAATGCCCATTTAAATTTATTTCAGCAAAACCACAACATTTAAATCCATAGTATAAATTATGTTGGTGATCTGAGTTCAACACTAGCTTATTCCAACTCATATCTCTACTTCGTACCCATGCTCTGCATTGTGTTTGTAGGCCAACCAATGTGTATTTGTACTGAACTATCAATCAGGCTGCAAAGTTTCCATCTAATTGTTGGAATTAAATAACAATTGTGCAGGAATTGTTCCTAATTCATGGTTTCTCTTATTTTAAAACATATTCAACTTTAGAAGATGGAACTGTATTATTTTAAACATTCTGAAAGAATAAATAATTCAGATTTGTCACCTGAACAGTAGCATCTTTGCAGACAGATCTGACCTTGTCACTCTGCTATCCACCAACAAGAAAGAAACCTAGAGAAGCACTTAGGATGTAATTCATTTGATCAGTTTAAGGAACATATGGAAGGTGAATCAGGTCTGTTTTCTCTGGGACCTGGGATTTCTTTTTGGAACCTGATGAAATGTATCCCAGCATCCCAAGAGAACTGGCTGATGCAGTTGTGTGCTCACAGCTCAGAAGGCAAACTGTATGTCCCGGACTGCATCAAAAGGAGAGTGATCACAGGTCAAGGGAGGAGATTCTGCCCCTCTACTCGACTCTTACAAGACATCACCTGCAGTGCTAGGTCCAGCTCTGGAGTCCTCCACACAAGAAAGACAAACTTGTTGGAGCAGGTCCAGAGTTGGGCCACAAAAGTCATCAGAGGGTTGGAGCATCTCCCTACAAAGACAGGCTGAGAGGGTTGGGGTTGTTCAGTCTGGAGAAGAGAAGGCTTCAGGGAGACCTTATTCCATCCTATTAGTACGTGAAGGATGTCTATAAGAAAGATGGGAACAGACTTTTTTAGCAGGGGCTATTGTGACAGGCTTCGCTGCCAGCGTCCAAGCTTGCTAGGCCCTGGCAGATGAACCTTAGGACTAAAGGGTGGGTCCAGCTCTGCACATGCTGTGTCTCACCTAAAAAAAATCCATAGCGCAGGCTCGAGGGTGCTATCTGCTCTCCTCTTTTTATCAGCGCTTGGAAAAGGCGCTGAGGAGGAGCATGGATGGAGCCCTCCCTGGAGCTTCGTTCACGAAGCCTAGCCATACATTGTGACAGGACAAAGGGTAATAGTTTTAAACTAAAACCATTTAAACTAGAACCATTAAGGTTTAGAATAGATAAAAGGAATAAATTCTTTACAATGAGTGTAGTAAAACACTGGAACAGATTGCTTAGAGAGGTGATGCAAGCTCCATCCCTGGAAACATTCACAGTCAGGTTAGATGGGGCTCTGAGCAACCTGACCTAGTTAAAGATGTCCCTGCTCACTGCAAGGAGATTAGACCAGATGATCTTTAAAGGTCCCTTCCCATCCAAACTATTTTATGATTCTGTGATTCTCCTTCAAAAGGGAACCTAAGTTAACTAGGTCAACTACAGTGGCATTAGAAGAGATGAATGGTTTATATATTTGCATGATCACAACATCCAAGAGCTCTGGTCATAAATTAAAATATCATAGGTCAAACTGGACAAACAAAACAGAGTGTTATTTTCTCCTTGCCCTAAGTAACAAATTGCTATGCCTAGAAACTTACTAACAAAACCCCAACTCCAATTAATAAAAATGTGCTCCACTAAGGTATTAACTCCATTGTCATTAACTGTTTTTAACATTTTCTTTGATATTCAAAAAGTTGGCATTTTCCCCCAAATACTAAGTTTTATAACTACTTCATCATGTCAAACAAGTGAGAATAAATAGATATAAATTTGGAAGATCATGGGGCAGTAGTTAACAAAATAATTACTTATATAGCATTATTTATCCCATTCTAATCATGGAACATACTTTCTCTTGTAATGTAGAAGGTATCAAGAAGCAGCTTTAAAAAAGTTGTAAGACGTATATATGATGTGTACCTTCTATAAACCTGCACACAAATTCTAGGTCAAAGAGTTACAGACACTGTAGCAGGATCACAAAATAGGAAGGAATGTTACTTGTACAAAAATATAATAGTAAACAAAGCTCCACTTTGTCTCCATGTGGTGACTACTGTCATTTTTTTTTGTGTACAGGAAAGCTCCTGTTACTACAGCACTCATTAAAATGGTGCCACTGCCATGTTAATTTCCACAGCACAGCTCACTTAATATAGGTACTATTAAGTATACTAAGTCTTTGGTTGCATGTTTTACAATATCCAGCTCTGCTGAGAAACATGCCACATGCAGTAAGATCTCTGTATTTCCTTTTTAGCCTATTTATAAAACAAGGCATAACATAGTAAAGACTGCCTTATATGTACTGGAGTATACATAAACCTTCATACTGGCAAACTTTTTTCACTTTTCTGGTGGTCAATTTTGCAAAGCAATGAAAGCAGGTAGAGATAATACAGATGTAAAAACACTGAACAGTAATGTTTCACAGACCATGAGTTTAAATTACAGTACCAGCATGTGCTACCCCTTGCGTCTATTTCTCGTTTGTTTCATTTGCTCAAGTCAGTTCTGGGAACATTGGAAACTGGGAAAAGAACACCACATCCATGATAACACGCTCACTTATTTCACTTATTTCCATTTAACTCCTAAAAAAATCTATATAACATTATAAACTTATAAAATGTCTACCCAAAGTACATTATGTTATAGCCTTTATTTTTATATGTTATTTGAGTTTAGAGTAAGAAACAGGAGGAAAAGAATTGTCTCGCTGCATTACAGAACCCTTTTTGCAGTTAACCATATGCACACACTGAAACATCTGCAGTTTTTCCAAATATATCTGAATATGGGATAGATGAATGGACTATGGAAGAAATAATTTTACAAGCATCTCCAAATTTGAACACAACAACAGCACTATCGAGTCCTCAAGACTGCTTAAGCATACCACACAAACTGTAGTTAATGTTCCTATGAAGTTGTTAGCATGGATAGCTGTCTTAGGCAGCAGAGGCTTCCAACTTTTCCCTAGCTGAGTTATCACTTGAGAAAACTCAGCATGTTCCTTACTCAACCAACTAAACTCCAACCAGCAGTCGTCTTAGAATAAAGAGTCACAGAAGAAAAGTCTCAAGGTAACCAAGCTGATTACATTAAAATCTTACTCACCATAAGGCTGGTTCAGTAAGGCAAACTCTTTGTCCCCTCCCACTCAGCTCTAGGTCTCCTGAACTACACACCCATTTCCCCCACATCTTCCCTCAAACTCTTTCTCTTCCACCTCCATCAAACCACAATACTTACATGTATGTTACTTGCTCCATATCCTGTGGTTTTGAATGCCACACACCAAGAAACCACCCAAAACACATAACAACAGACCAGTTCTTTTCCACAACTTCCAAATCACGCTCATCAACTTACAGAATACAAAGCAGGCAAATACCCACTTATATGGATTAAATGTTTAAATAAATTCTAGTATTACAGGAAGGAATGAATATAGGTCTTACTTTGTTCAATATCTACAGCATGTGCACCAGGGTAACTCACTATAAACACTATATATTTCTCATTATTGAGTACGGTAACAGGATGTTCTCCACAGGTAAAGATCTTTCCCTCTGAACAGCAGCACAGAAAAGATCTAAACGGACTAACAACAGCTCTGACACCAACACTACATTACTTTCCCCACACTAAACAGATTTATTTTTCCCCAATAGTAGCTGCACATGACAATGGCCCCCAAAGATTTTCAGGTTAGGATATTACACACAACGGAATAGATTCAGCTTTGCCCAAGGGGAGAAGCTGTAATGTTTTTGTGCAACCTTTTTCTTATCCTATCCAGGAGATTTCAGGAATTGGAAAAGATTTAAACATGAAACTAAGTCTTCAGCTACATGGGCCATTTTAGGTATTGCTGACTTAAAAGTGAAACACATTTCTTTGGAAATGGTGTAACAAAGTTACAGTTTTATACCTTAAGTAGCATTAATACATTGTTTAAGATGACACAAATATGAATTACAAGCAGCAACAGTAAAGAGAAAAAAGCCTGAAGGGCAAATGAGAGAGCTCTGTTAGCAATTATCTCTACTCTCAGTTCAGTCCTTCATCAACACTTGCCTAAATCTGCACCACTATTAGACAAGCACATACACTTAAAGTGGCCCAGGATACTTTAAGAACTTTCTACCTTTGTGTCTTTGTAAATAACAAAAAATATAACAAATAAAAAGCTGTTGGTCACACAGCAGTGAAATCTGCTGAGAGATGATATTCCTCCCATTGCTTGGGAAAGCACTGTGTTTCCACTCGTCCTCTCCATATTAACTTGCAGTATTTCACATAATCTTCATGGCTGGAAATGACCTCTCCTTAGGTTTTAGGATTATTACAGCTTAATATATATATATAAAAGCACACACCAGCAGAGTCTGTAACTTCTTGACTGTTCCCCAAAAATGCAAGAAAAAAAAAATCCATAAAATTCAGAGCATAGTTTGTCTCTTAAGGACAGTCATGTCTCCAGGCATGGCCTAATTGCCTCAAAGAAAAAGAAACATAGATAAGAGTTTCTGAATATTGCTGCAATACATAATATGGCTGTATTTTCAGGTTTTCCATATTTTTTCCTCTGCTTGACAGATCTTTAGCTTGTGTTGGACTACTCCATTTACATTAGTGATAATGTCCTCACCAAACCATACCACAGGCTACGATGACAGAGAGCATACTGGTGATATGACAGTAGACAGCTCTACCTTACTTTCAGCTTGCAAAAGCATACCTTAAAATGAACATGCATTTGTTCAGGGTGCAATCACTGTGTTGTGCCACAGCTCTGATTTCATTAACTCAGAGATGGAACACAAGCAAAATGTATGAGAATGGTGGGCATGAACATCTTGTTGACAAGGTGGGAGAAGCGCTGGTTACAGCTCCAGCCCCTTAATCGAAGTATGAAATAAAACCATATATGTTATCTTATATAATGACAGTCTTAGGCAGCAGAAATTCATTCAGCAAATTAATGGTTTGAATTTGAACTAGAACAAAACAGTAAGGAAAACTTAAAGGCCTTAAATGTCTCTGACAAAAGCCTAACTGGAGCAGAAATATATAGTCACTAAGAGGCAACTTGTTGTACAGATCCCTCTGGAATTTATTCTTATAGTGGGAACAGCTTGCAAGATGCTAAGAGCTACCAGAAATTCCTGTAAGCATGGTCCATAAAGCTATGGACATGGATTCACAAAATAGTGAGTTTTTGTAGATACACAAAACACAGTATTTGACATTAAGGTATTCAAAGGCAGCCTTCATTAGCACTGGCCTGCATGCAGACACTGCACAATACATACACCAAGGACTTAATACTAAGCTTACTGTTTTGTTTATAAACAGCTTGCTCTTTTGAACTTGCAGAACAGCCCTGCTCTTCTTAGAAAAGCACTCACAGAAAGGTCCTCACTTCAGAGTGTGCAATACTAAAATGGATGGTGGGCAGTGGGCAGTTCAACCATACATGCACGAGTAACAGAAGAGATGCAGGCACAATCTCATGTTCAAAGGTTTGTGAAGGTAGCACCACTTCTATCATAATGTACTCTTGAAACAACTGCCATTTATCAAAGCAAAAACCGAAGCAATAACACACTTATTTTTGCATTTACTTTTCCTCCTGACCCTCTTCTTGCCCTGCACTCAAGGACCTCATCTAGAAAAACAGGGGTAGCATCACAGCCCTTCCAAGTATTTTAGACTCATTCTCAAAAATATGATTCTTGGGTTCTCTGGATTTCCCAAATAAAATAAGATTATTTTCTGAGTTTCAGAAAAAAGGGAATATAAAGGCATTTTCATTTCCAAGGTTTTTTCTATTACTTTGAATACTGTACAAAACCCCAGTTTTACACAGACTAGATTCTTTGTACCAGTCCATGTAACAGTTCAGTAGTCCTGTCCCAAAAAAGGACTAAATTCTGTGATCACATTCTCTATTACCAGGCTCATTTCATCTTAAACTTGCCCACTCTGCTCCACAGCAGAAAAAGAGGATACACTTAAAGAAAAGCTCCCCCTTCTCTCCACTCTGCTTCCCATGACTGAGTCACTCAGCATGCTCAGAATTCATCTCTTTTTCTCACCTTGACTGTAAATGAAAGAGATAAAGATGTATCATAAAGGAGGGCAAAGCTAAAGGAAGAACTGTCTCCACTGTTATTTCAAGTGAAATTACTGGATTGGTTTAACTTCACAGATAGCTAAGCCAGGGGCATAGGAGGGTAACACAGAGAAGACCTTCTCAGCATGTAACCATTTTGTCCTCTGTAACACTAAGCCAAGATTACACAAACACTAACTTTCACACTATTAAGGGAAGGGCAGATGATTTTCAGAAGTGGTGGGCCATAGAATCCTTTATAACTTTCTTGTCCTTTTATCTCTTGAGATTCTATCTCCCTAGTTAGCTCTTAAAAGGACACAAAGAAAGTTATGAGGGAAATGAAATGCCTCTTATGCAAGAACAAGAACCAGGCAATTTTACACCCCTTTCTACATACCCTATTTTTGGTTGCCTGAAGGTTTTCAAGTCAGAGAGGCTTGCCTAAGCATGCTGCAATAAAAGCTGCTATAGCCAGCTGCCTTTGTATCTAGAAGGGGTTCCGAACAATTCTGTGGAATAACCCAGAGGCTAACAGTCACCAAGGAAAACAAAATATTCAGATAAAAATTCTTTAGGTTGTTTCCTTATTGCTCTAAGTAGGAAGTCTCAGAGGATAGTTCAAACTGGTTACTTGAGTGCTGAGACAGTGATCACTCCCAGATGGCCCTGACAGGATGAGCTGACTCAAGAAACCATTAGGTATGTATGACCTACTGGAAATGAACGCAGAGTTTTCTGCTGCAAATAAGTGAATCTGTTCTTCTTGCCGTTAAAATCATTAATGCTGACAGATATTCTTAATCTATGCTTCAGAATTGACACATGATATCTTAAATTGACCAGTTGTTTGGATGTCCTCAGTTTTAAACATACAAGTAACCTTATGGACTATCTTTCCCCTCATCTGAGACTGCAGCTTTGCAAGAAAACAACTCTCCTATTTACTTCCTCTATACTTACACACACTTTCTTTATTAATTTCCACTTCTTGTATTACTGGGTTTTTTCATCCCTTTTGACTGTGTTTCAGGGAGGTTTTTTTACTTTTACAGTTCAGATAAACACTACATGCTGCTCAGGTTGGAAGCAATTATTCTTGTCCCTGAAGACTTAGCAGACTGCCATGTAGAACACAAAGGAGAAAATCTTCCAACTGCATGTTGCTGCCCAAGTCAGTACTTGTGAGCTAACTGCTCAGCCAACTAAGCAATCTTGCACACTCTATTTTTTTGCCAGAAGATTACTCTTTTCATCCCCCATGCTTCAACCCCCTGGAGACAGATTTCCCAAGTTGTAATGCACCAGAAGCATTGGATTTCTTGGCACCCAGAACACACTGTCTAAAGGCTAGGCTTTGAAAAGTTATTTTTGTTTACCAATTTAACCTAGAGTGACAAAGACAATACAGTGAAAAAGCATGAGAAGAAAATAAGTTACTTAGATTATGCAATTTTAAAAGATACCTATAATAATTAAGCATCAAGCTTACCTCAGCATCATAATCTAGCATCAGTTTTAAAAAGATGACTGCAGTTCATTGTGAAATAAATAATATGGTAAAACTAATTTTGAACTCAAATTTCATTGCAAGCTTCAGAATCTATTGAATAGAAATGTTTATTTGTATTTTGTTTTATTATTAAGAATTTGGGGAAGTGAATCATCATCAGCAGCAAAACAGAGTCCACCTTCTTTCTACAAATAAACAATAACTCATGTATTCTTCATAAGAGCTCCCCAGTTTTCATTTGTTCCATTAAATCAAGATAATCAATAACAATACCTCACTTTTTATACATTTCACTTGTAGTAATTTGCTTCCTGAGTATCTTTTGAGAAGTAAAAACAGTGATTATAAAATGTGTTAAGCACAGGACTTTATTTCAAAGCACATCACTCAAATTATTAACAGCTCTTAAAGTACAAATTTAATTTAGAGATATGTAACAGTTTGCCAAAATTAGCAACTACCACGTTTTATCAATGAACATAGTGAAGTACTTATGAAACTGTTCAACCCTACTGTTAGATGCAAAACAGATCACAAAACAAGTATCGGACTTCCAACTTCCACTACATGTCAGTGGGAGATTTATAATAAAAACTGAAGTTCCCAATAAATCCTAAATAACTTTAAATTATCACCTCAACACAGCAGAAGTTAATTACAAATTTTGAGTCGCTGCAGTCTTCATCTACTTGTTATCCATTGGGGGGGGTGTGCTGCTACAGTGAGAGGAGGAGGAAAAACTTTGTATTTCCTTATTGACATGCATTTCTTAAAAACAGGTACTCACAAAATACATGTCTAACATTTAAAATCATACTAGTAACAGGTCCCTCTAATACAATAAAGATGTTACTACATTCTACCCACATAAGAGATCAGAACACAGGTCACATCAGAAGTTAGTTTTGTGTCTTTTTGAATGGCTGAGAACATCATTATAATCCAGTTCTCTTTCAGCACAGTCCCTCCCGACTTTCTAATAGTCTTGTTTAGAGACTTACCCAACCTAAACTTTACGCTTGAATAGTACAGGGCTTATTTTCCTTTTAGGAAGTCTGCCCAGCTCTAAATATAAAAACTACCTTTACAGTGTTTGCTGACCATTAGTCAGCACTTCCCTCTGACCCATCCCTTTCCTCCACTCCCTTTCAGTTCCAAATGCCACCATTATCAACTTCCAGCTTTTCCTTTTTTTTGCCTACAAAATCATAAACAGTTTAGCTTTTTTCAATCTGTATTAAGTCACTTTGAACTCCTGGACAAACTGAGTTCCTTTGATCTCTTCTATAAGATAGGCTCTCTATTGCCAAAATCTTCTATTATTATTCCACAGTGCTACTTTTGCCCACCAATCAGGCAGACAAAATTGTTTTAAATCATTCAATTCAAACAAAATTGTAAGTGTAAGCTCTGAAGGTTGTCTAGGTTTAGACTATTTGCTTGGGTTTGGCTCTTTCAGGAGCTAGCATATAAAATTCCAGAGACATACCATATTTGTTTCACAGCCTGTGTTTGAAAGATACACTGCTACTGATCTCCCAAGTGCCAACACCTACCATCACAGATCAGTCATTTCAATAGCTAAGTAATAGGCCAGAATTTTTTTATGAATTTAAAGCAGTAAATTAGTAAACACAATTAATGGAACAATATTCATCCTGTTTCCACATCAGCTTCTCATAAAGCAAGCATTTATACAGGCTACCCTGAAACACATGCCAGGACAAGCTGCATGAACTGCAAATCAACACTTGGTTGTGGCTCCATCATAGGGACTCACTGTCACTGCAAACTTCAGAATATATCAACTCTTGCCCTTTAAACTCAGTAACCTAGATTGTAATCTTCAGATCAGAAGATGTAAACCATTACCTGCACACACACAAAAGGATATATCGAAAGAAGAATGAACCCCCCCCCCCCCAATATCTTTTTAAACTAACATCCCTTTCCTAGCCATCCACAACTAGCTTGCTAAAAGCTAACACTAAGCTAATATAATCCCTTTGGTCTACACTGCTCCAGTCACTTTCAGCATTCTCATAAGATGTCTGATCTGTGTGTTTAGTGATCTGAATCAACTGCTTCTAGTCACTACATACTGAATGTTTTTTCAAACAGATGTCATTTATTCACATTAATTTTGTATTTAGAATTATTAAGTAATTCAGCTCTCAATTTCTTAGTTTTGAACTGAGAGGCTTCAATAAAACAAATAAGTAAACATTCACTTGGCTAATGCTTTCTGAGCTGTGGCTTAACACTTTATAGTTCCAGGTACTTACCCAGCAACTTCCTTCCAGAATTTATCACTCAAAGTTCAGTAGCAAACATGCACTGTTTAGTGTTATCTTTAAAATTTATTCTGCAATCAGTTTATATCACTAGATAGGTCATAATTTTAAACTTTATCTCAAAATCTTTTAAAAGTAAACTGTACATTAAAAAGAAATACATCTGTTTCTAGATACTGTTACTCTACTAGTTCTGTAAATTGGCACATTAGACATAGTCACTCTTCTCTAATACTTTGTTATCCTTTAAACGTATTTTCAAAAAGCTATTTCTTCAGAAAGTTGTTACAGAATATTTATGTTCAAATGAGAACTGAAAAAGGCTGTTTACAGATCCGACAATACCATGTTCTTCTCTACAAGAAACCTATTTTCATTTCCATGTGTATCAAGAACAAAACAATGTAAGAGCATAACAAGGGCAAAGAATATGCTGCAGAAGACAGAAAATAATTAGTATGGAATTAAGAAAGTGGACAAGGTGTTCAGAGTTTGGTGGCTCTACCTCAGAGTCTCCATTTCTTTGTGCTCCATTTCTCCTCATCTCTTACTTGACTACTTCTATTCTGAGATCTTCAGGACTGTAATCTTACTTGAATAACTAAATAGACCGTAACTGCAATAGTCCTGTAATCTAGCAGTCTATCTAATAACTCATCTCCTCCACTACAGGGAACAGCTGCTTGGACAGTAAGCATCATCCAAGCAGCCAAATAACCACCTTCTGTGCTGAAGCATGTACAGAGCTTGCTGGAGGCTGCTGCTGACAACACTGCTTCCACATGAAAGAGGAGGAAGAGGGCCTGGAGACATGCTCCTCCTGTTCACAGAGTAGGCTAGCAACTCTTCTTTGCTGATTTTGTCAATGCAATCAGTGGAGGAGTTAGTAGGCAAATACTGGATTTGTCCCCTAAATACAGTAACAGCAACAAGACTGTTATCACACTATCAGTACACACAAGACAAATGCATCTGCTATGGAGTCACTCCACCATGACTTAGAAATTCATTGGTGATAAGGGACTTCAAGCAAATCAATTTTCTGACTATCTACATCAAATGCTAACTATCTTATCTGAAAATTACTGTCCGTGTTGACAGATGCCCTGGGAGTGAGAGCTGCTGAAGAACTGTTAGCACGAAAATAAATCATGTCCATGGAAAATTAATTCACATTTTATGCAGAATTCTGCAAGGTTCTAATAAACTGCTTAATTACTGAAAACCTGTAGCTATTTTGTGACACAATGAAACTCATTTAAATTTCTGCACTTTCTTAAAATTGTAGGACACTACATTCTAAAACAATGCAGATCTGAAGATGGTTAACTTGAGTCCATAACTCTGGAGCTGATTCTTTATTTTCAGTCATGTGAAAAAAGAAGAAAAACACTGTGAAGCACTTCAGCACAGTATTAGCAGTGATTAATTAGGGAGTGGCAGAGGAAAGGATGAAACATCAAAAGAAACTGAATAGAGGAAGTCTAAAAGAAGAAAGATGACTTGCAGAGAAATTTGGCAATCTGGCAATATCAACATCTCCTAAAGAGCCAAGCTTCATGATGAGAAACTGAAGTAGCTAAGGAAGGAGGTTGAAATCTGCAAGTCCACAAACCACAGGAAGAATTCTTGCCCAGAATGAAGGAACCCCTGAGTTCACTGGACAGAAATACATTGCTGGGAGATTGAACTGGGAGGCAGACTCTCACTGGAATGGAAGGAAGTACTGAATAAAAACATTATGAACCCTCTCCTAGTCTCAGGCAGAGGAAGAATACAAAACACTTCATCTCAGGTGGAAGAATTAGCTCAATTTGTTAAGCAGAAAATTATCACAAAGGAGGACACAACTTCTCCCAGAGACTAGGAACTGTAACAGAGACTAGCAACTGTAACCAAACAGAAGGATACAGCTGCATTTGAAGATCAGCAGCAGAACAGTAAAAAGAACACACGAAGAAAATCTTAGAGCTGATACCAAATCTTCCTAATGTAAGAACAGATTTTTTTTGGCTTTTAAATCTGCATGTTAAAATAAAACTTTACATACTTTCAAAGCAAAACCACTGTTCCTTCTATTAAGCATCTGAAATGCACTGTAGGTATCAACTGAGAAACAGAAAAACATCAAGATTTCTTGCATACAAGAAATATGCCCACTTGTCAATGCCAGAATTCTTCTTGAAAGTGTTGTCCAATTATCCCCCCCCACAAAGAAACAAGTTCCTTCACTCTCACACTGAAAATTATTGACCACTTTTACTTCACTGCAACTGGTAACATCCAAGATTTTCCCTTAGCTTTAAGCATACGGCTTTTCTAAAATTATAAAACAAATATCCCAAGATCCTACAGAAATGTGCATGTACTCTATGTAAGGTGGTACCACTGTTCTCAGCACAAAGAAAGCCAGCACTGACTTAGCACTTTCGGGCACAAAGCTGCCCATTTGCTCCTTGCTCTTCCTTTTTTTTTTTTTTTTTTGCTTTGCTGATCAAAGGAGTTGCCAAGCTTTTTCTTTACCATTACAAGGCAGGAAAAATGGCTCTCCTCCGCGAGGCCCCTTGTGAAGGTCACAAAGGTTAGCTCTGCAAGCCCTGGAGTTTGCTCTGATGCTGGAGTGATTGGCTGGCTTCCCTGCAGTTACCCTGCATTTCCCCTCCTTCACAATAGTGTGCTGGTTATGGAAACTAAATATGAAAGAACGTGGTGGGGGAGAAAAGAATTTCTATGGAGACACAGTTGAAAACACTCAGAAGTTTTACTTGCTTAAGCCTGAACATCTATCATTCTAAAGCACTTCTTTCTAGAAAACTCAAAATGTCAGCATTTACTCTTCTCTTAGCAAAAATTCAAGGGGGGGAGGGGCGAGGTTTGTCTTTTCTTACACTACAAACAAATGCATACTGGTCTGCCTTGGTCTGGAAAAAGTTATTTCTTAAAATGTTTACTTGCCCCATGCCGAGACTTAATCAACTTGAATCCACAGGTCACACTCTTAATAAAGATTGAAATGAAGCCAACTAACCAGGATTCAAATGTGTAGCACATTCCAGCTCCTGAGCAGTATCACACCAGGAACACTTTTAAAATCTTACAGAAAATATGAAAGCTTATTTATAGGCATCAGACCCCAATTACTTCTAGGTCCTAAAGTTAAATAATGAAGATATCTTAGAATATGCAGCAAAACAATAACAACATTTCAGATGGCTGATTAAATACACTCCCCATCTTCTGTAAATCCAAACCCACCAATCCACACGCAGCCACAACTACCTTGTTTTTTCTTAAACATAAAAAAATTTAACCTGTAGTGTGTACACTGAAAGCTCTAGCCACTTCAAAACATCTGCTCCTAGGAAACAAATCCAATGTTGGTCTAAGTAGTGGAAAGTAGTATAATTTTTGTATACTGAAGAGTCATAGAATCATAGAACGTTAGGGGGTGGAAGGGCCCTAGAAAGATCATCTAGTCCAACCCCCTGCCAGAGCAGGATCACCTAGATGAGATCACACAGGAATGTGTCCAGGCAGCTCTGGAATGTCTCTAGAGAAGGAGAATCCACAGCCTCCTGGGCAGCCTGGGCCAGTGCTCCGTCACCCTTACCGTAAAAAACTTTTTCCTCATGTTAATACTAAACCTCCTGTGATCCAACTTGCTCCCATTCCCTCTTGTCCTAACATTGGATGCCATTGAGAAGAGCCTGGCTCTCTCCTCCTGATATTCACCCTTAACATATTTCTAAACATTAATGAGGTCTCCTCTCAGTCTCCTCTTCTCCAGGCTGAAGAGACCCAGCTCTCTCAGCCTGTCCTCGTAGGGCAAATGCTCCACTCCTTTAATGATCTTGGTGGCCCTGTGCTGGACTCTCTCCAGCAGCTCCCTATCCTTCTTGAACTGGGGGGCCCAGAAGTGGACACAGTATTCCACGCGGGGCCTAACCAGGGCAGAGTAGAGGGGGAGAATAACCTCTCTCTATCTGCTGGTCATGCTAAATGGCAATAAAAGAAGCTTTTTGGAGGTTCATATTTTGGGGGCACAATTTCAAATCACCTGGATTCTCAGAATTGCTCAAAAAGCTTTCTTACCACTCTGAAAGTCAAGCCAGGTTCTTTCCTCTGTATACAGCTGTAGGTCTCAAGCTCAGCCTCCAGTGCCATCACCCATATGTTTGGACAGGTAAGTGAAGCCTATTAAAAACCAGCCATCACTGTGTTTGATTCTGAACCCATCTCTGCAGCTGTTTTGAGTTCATTATGTTACCAGGAGTCAAAGTACTTACAGAAGTAGATAGGTTGCACAGCTCCACTAATCGGTATTTCAGTCTATTTCATCTCAAGATTTAACAATATCCTGTAACCAAGAGGCTCAAACTACAGCTCTTCCTCCTAGGAGGAATCAACTGGCTTCCTCTTCCTACTCATTCACCTCTGTTCACAAAAAATCTAGGGAAAAAAAAAACCACCTCTGTATTGTAAATGATTGACAATGCTAGAACCTTACAAAAACTAAGCTGAAAACAATACACCATTAAAGAAGAAATATCATAGTTCATACAAAAGCACAGAAATGTAAGTAGGATTTTGACCCAGTTACTTTCATCTATTCACTTGTAAAAAACATACAGCTAGTACTGCAGGCATCTCATGGTCTCCAGAACTGCTTCACCTGGAAGTCCAGATTCAAACACAGAAGCATCAGGAGAGCAGGGAGAAATCCACACAATAGACATAATGTAACAAAAGTAAAAAGTATATACAGGGTAGACCTGCACCTGATCATAAAATCACAAAGGTTGGAAGAGACCTCTAAGATCATCAAGTCGAACCATACCAATCACTAACATACCACTAGACCATGTCCCTAAGTATCACATCTAAATGCTTCTTAAACACCTAATCATCAGGAGCATTTATTGGAGAAACTTTAAAAAGTACAATACCAATATGTCAAATTCCTCTTTTTCTCGGACCATGTCCCTACCAACAGTTGCCTTTTTTGCTTTTTGTGTTTTTTTTTTAAGCTGGTGTAATAAGAGAGAGCAATTCTGTCTGAAAACATTACCAAACTTCTCAAGCCTCCTTGGAGGTGGCTACAAGGGCCAGCAAACCGAACTTCTACCAAACCCAAGCCCTCCTCAGCTGCCATACAAATGCCATGTGCATAATGTGCTGACTAGAAGAAGACATCTCTGAAATGCTTACAATGCCAACAGATCACTTATCTTTCGAACTTGCTAAGCCCTTAAACCCAAGAGGAGAAAGAAGCGAGTCAAGGGTCAATAACACATACTATTTTGCTAACTGACACATCTTCAACCACCTCAGTATGTGACAAAAATTCTTAACCTTCTCAATAATGTTCCCATGCAGGCAAAAAGTCTCCCATGGTATAAGTCGTGCCAAGATTAAGGCACTTCTCCTGGCCCTGCCTTCCTTACTCAGATGATTGCAAGTACAAAGCAAAAACCTTTCTTTTACCATCACCTACTGAATCCACACTAGGGGACTCTGCTGATGAAATCACATTTTCTGAGCAGTACTTACTTCAAGACTACGTTAACCCATTCTTATCTAAGGAATTAAATTCAGTATGTGGAAGAGGTGGAGCAGTACCAATTTAGCATAGCTCCTCTATTCCTACAGACACCATGGCTAAAAGGAAGGGAAAACAAACAAACAAATTAACACACACAATATCCAAGAGTATAAAAACCAACAGAAGACACTAATAAATGAACAAAAAAACCCCTCCATAAGCAGCAAGACCAAGACCCCAGCCAAATCTGTAACATGGGAGAAAGCTGAAGTTTAGGACTATGGTTTTGTAAATTTTTATGTTAAAAGTTCAGAATGCTGTAATTCTTTAATCATTACACAACTGGGCCAAGAACAGACAGACTGTAACCAACCTCCTCGTTCTGCTGTATGTATGTAACTTCCAAAACAGCTTTGGAAAGCAACCCCTTTCAAAAAGTTATTTTAAGAAAATGCTGAGTCCCTGACACAAGATTCAAGCAATATAAGAATCCATCCAATGGATGTAGTATCAAGTGCCCTGCACCAACCCTGAAAACTGTACAGAAGAAATACATCCATAGCAAGTGTCTTTTTTCATCAAGTTAAAATTACAGGAAAATTACTAAAAATAGCTTGAACATCTATCTTTCTCAAAATTTGAATTGAAAACGAGCTTCATGTATGGCAAAAAGCTTAAACATTTCATTAGGTACCTCAGTTTCTTTTAGTTTTACGGCTTACGATAACCAGTAGGCCAGCAAGATCTTAATTTCTAAATTAACAAAAAAACCCAACATAAACTGATCACACAGAACATGAAAGAAGGACAAAAACAAGGATGCAGATCAAAATCAACTAGTTATACACTTCCTATTTCAGCAGTACGGATTGCTCAGCCCATCAAATATCACATCTGACCACCAAGGTAGGTTTTAAGCTCAAACTGTGACAGGCTTTATTTTTTTATATTCACTCTATACACACCAGTAAACCCAACATTATATTGCTTAAAAGTGGCCAGTATTTCTTGGAAGTCTCAATTCTGACATCATATAAAAGGGCAACTCCTGAATTTTTTACACCAGAACAACTGAATCAAAGCAATCTTACCACAAATTACTTGTTCATACCAGGCAACCTCACGTAAAGCCCTTGAGGGTAAAACTGATTGACTTAAACCCTGCAAAATACTTTGCTCTCAATATTTTAAATATAAAGTTAAATGAGAATACAGAGGTTTTACAATAAGAAAGAGAATCAAGACAAAGAACATGCCTAAAGGCTTGTTACAAGGTAGCTTAGATCAGCAGCCTCCAAACTTTTTTGACTATGAACTATGCATGGTACAAAATGCATTTTCTTCACACATCCAAATGGACTGTCTTGCAAGCCACTTTGGATGCATGCACTCCATGGTGGAGACCACTGGCTTAGACTGTCTAAAAGGTGAATGTCACCCTTCTGAAATGCACTCTTTTTCAGAACTTGCCAAAACACAACTTATTTGTTTTTAAAGTAAATTATGCTGGCTGACCACATTGCTCTTATATGTTTGTTGTACAACTAGTGGAAAGGCTGATGAGAGCTATACTTCAAGGCTAAAAACATACATGCTCTGCTTCTAACAGACGTTGATTTTTACAGTGATCATCTTTGCTACATTCCACCAAAAGATGTTCATAGTTCTAGAGATGTAGCCAGGGGACATGGCAAAGCTGGCAACACTTACACTGAAAAATATTATTTTACAAGGGATTACATAGTTTCATTTTTCCAGCTGGGAAATCCACTTGGGCACATTACAAATACTACTTGAAATTAGGAGTCTCACACTGAAACCTACTGGAGTTTGTTGTCTTTCAATTTTCATAACAGCAAAGAGAAATCTGACCTGGAATTCACACTGAAGGAGACCTAGTCCTAGTAACTCTCAAAATACAAAAGGATTGAAAGAGGGGGTAAAAGGAGGAAAAAGTTGTTCCAGTACAAAGCTAAGTTCAAATTCTGAAGACAAAACAAAATCACAGCCAGCAGTGAAGCCAGACCTGATACAAAAGGCACAAGCTAATAAAAGACAAGGTCTCCCCCATTTGCTGCTTTCTGCAGAGAAGGAATCCTTTACATCAACTCACATCTAAGTAGCCACTGATTACCTTTCGAAAACTACTATCTCATAGGATGATTACTTCAGCTTGAAGGATGCTCTATTAAGAAAAAGAGAGCTACGACAATTTATAGAGGTATTAATTTCTTCTAAATGTTAATATCTTTTGCTAGATCAATAAATTAGGTGTTCAGAATATATTTAAGCTAAGGAGAAGTGGAATAGAGGGAAATTCAGCACTACTCTTACTCATTTCTACATATGGATAAATAGGGGGGGGAAAAAAAAGTACCTTCCCCAGCAAACCAGAAGAAAGACAACACTTTGCATAACTTAGCCTTATTTTGATCCAATACTCTCCAGGCACATAGTAGTAGCACCTCAAGACAGTCACCACAAAAACTCAAATTCTTCATCAGTATAGTTGACTCAAAAAACCATGGTAAAGTGGCAGGGGAAATTCTGGCCTGCTAACTAAGCCTACATTTGTTATGCGAGAGTGCTATTTATAATGTCACATGCTGGAACTTGTTCCCAAGCTAGCTAAACCTACATGCTCAATTGACTCAATAGACAATGCTGCATTGTGAAGATTAATCTTTTCCTACAGGCTACAGTTTCTAAACCATAAAAGCTTTTACACATTTCGATTTTCTTAGCAGCTCTGAAATCAGTAAACTTCAAAATACACACACAGAGTACATATCTGACTACCACTAAAATTCACACATCCATATGCAAACTGACTCATCAGAAAGTCTAAGCATTTTAAAGAGCATGGGAGCCAGCAGATTCTTTAGGTTCCTATTTCAGACATCCAAGATGGGACTAAGGAAGAAAAAGCCTGGAAACAGATTAATATCACCAATATACACCATGCAATGCATAGAGCAGCAGCTCTCACATCACACTAGATTCTGACTAAGCCACCTCATAAAGTATTTGTTGCAAGTTACTTCCAAGAGTAAGGTTTTGAGAAGAAAGAAATCTAATTAAAGTCTGACAAGTTTTCAATTAAGAACTAATTTAAACAAAGATTATCCTGAATGCTGCAGACAGACTGGACTGCCAGCTCCTGCAGACTTTTTATTCGTATTGATGAAAAATGCTTTCAGGAAAAAGCACACATTTGGGGGAAGAAGGAGGAGAAGAGATCAGAAGATATGAAATTTTGCACAGTAAACAAGTTTCATTAAGTAATTCAACAATGAAATGGAAGACAAGTTTTTCAACATTTGCATACCAACTATCAAAATGATTGCTTAATTTTAGGACTTGAAAATGATTCAATTGCTATTTATTTAAAACAGCAAACTGTTCAATCTCTTCCATAATCAGCTTCAGAGATCTGAAGTTCAGTATCTTAGGACTGACTGAGCAACTCTAGTTGGGTTTTTTTTCTTGTATTTCTCCTGCCTCCCCCAAAATTCATCAAAAGAGGGACCTTAGAGAACAACATAAATCTCGAAAGCTCTTGAGCAGCTTTAGGAAAAAAAATAACAAATGAAGTAGAAAAAATAATTAAACTAGGCCTTCTCAAACTATTGTCAGATGTAAACAATGAGCAGAACCAAAGTCCTCATAACATCACTAAGCAACTCTGGTAAGGGTATTTAAGTTCATTAAACAGCTGAAAGTTAATCACAATCGGCTGGTCCAAATGCTTATCAACCACACAACTAAATACACCAAACAGTTACCAAAAAGACATCAAAGACATTCATGTACAGATGTGCATATCTATTTTTCCATACAGAGTTTATTTCAAATTTTTACAGTTAGAATAATGAAGACTGTATTCAAACTCACTCTTTTTCTTGCTATTACCTTGACAAGTCAGCACTCAACAACAGTCTTCCCTTGTAAATGGCAGTGCCTCACTGTAAATACAGCCTTCAAAAGGATGTATCCATGTACATACAATGTTTCTTGAACACAGCAGTCATGAATGACATTGCTGAGCATGTTGCATCCAGCACACTGCTGATAAACCCTGCTTCAGACAGTTTGGCATATCTCCTGCTTCATTAACTCAAGCTGAAAACAACTTTCCAAAACAAAGAAGGGTTAAATTAGCAATGATCATGTCTTCATGATCTACCTCCTTCTACTTTTCTCATACCAAGCAGTTGTCAGGTTTATACTGTAGGAGGATAAAACAGCTTTGCAGAAACCATGTCTTACTCCCTTTAATAACATGCTGAAGGGCATCTGGTCCTATTTGTTACGCTTTTTTCTGATCTTTGCAAAACCCACGATTCAACCTGACTGCAAAAAAATAACAGAAAAAAATGTAGAGAAAAACCTACTACATTACTTAAAGCATAAAAATGGACTCCAAAAAGCCAAGCCAAGTTGGTAAGATGTTCTTTCAATTGCCACAGGGTCTAATGATATTTTGACAAGACTGGAATCATGCTTCTGTTACAAGAACAGATCCTGTTCTGCACATCTTGCCAGGACAACACTGCTTTTAATTAATGCTTTTGTTGTGAAGCACACCCTCAGGCAGTAATAAGTTTTATAATAATTTCCGTATGTAGCATGTACTTCCTCACATCGTTTATTAAGAATTTCTCATCATTTGGCCTAATAGATAATGCCCAAGCCCTTATTTCCCAGAATTCTTCAAAACATAGCCTAAATGCTGTTGTGCTGAGTAAGACACTGTTAAAACATGTCTTTATATGATTGTTTTCCTCTACTTCCCTCAGGAAAAAAAGGAAAATTACGTGCCTATCAGACAGGCAGAACCACAAGAGAAACAGATTTCCTTTTAAATATCAGGCCCAAGTTCACTTTCAGGAAGCAGCACACATCTGTCTTCTTTTCAAACAGCTGAAACATACTGTTAGTATATAATCTTTTTAAATAGAGTTATAACCATTGCCTAAATGCTGTAAGGTGCTGATCTTCAACTACATTTACTGATCACTAAACCTGGGTAAAAAAAATAAAAATAAAAGTGTACCTTTTATTCTAATAACCCACTACATAACCTATACCTCTCAAATTTGAAAGTAAAGCTAAAGGAAGTTACAAGCTAGAGCTTCAGCAAACAAACAGGCAATTACTGAAGCAAGAGAAATCTAGACATAACTTATCTGAAGCCTGAGACAAGTAAAGTACTATGTGGGAAATGTCATGAAATCCCTGTAAAGAAAACTAGGCCTCAAATTTAATCCACAGCTTCTCTCTACCACATAGCTGTGAATGAACTAGCTTGGTTTTTCTTTAAATGTTATTCATTAATAAAACATGACTGTCTTAACCCCACAAGAAGGTGGGAAGTTTCAAGCCATGCTATAAGCACTGATTAAAGAAATTATCCTTTTGACTCTTTCTCGTTTTCTTTCAGAGAGAGCCTTACTGCATTACTCAGTTCCCAGTATGTTTCTCAGAATAAAGCAAAATATAACCTCGGAATGAAAATGCATTTATCAAACAGAACAGACTGAATAAAGAGTAATCAATTAATCTTAATACTATTAATCATAAATCATTCACTACAGAAGGAAGTATTCATTCTCTAAAACATGTACGTTTGCTTCGATTAACTGTACAATCAAGAAGCTTGTATCTTAAAACAGAGCAGTATTAAAAAAGGAAATTCGGGTCACTAACTTTTACAGTGTCTCTGCTATTGTTCCTGGATGACATTACCATCAATGGTATATCTAGTTCCAAAAGAATGAAAAACCAGGTAAGTAAAGACTTAACTCATGGTTGAGATTTCTTCCCTCTCTCTATGATTTTTGTCACACTGGCTAAGCTGCATATAGTTACACTGTAGAGACTGTTAAAAACCACATAAAATAACTAAAAATACAAGAATTTCCAGAATCAGAATTACAATCTTTAGATCTCAGGCACATGACAATTCTTACTCTGAAAGAACAGAAACTTAATGCTATACAAAGTCCTCGACTAGATTTACACAAAATATCTAGCACATACCTTTTCATTCCAAGGATGTGTCTATCATTGAAATTCTATATTGGGCACTGAGAATTTCAATGGCATTTGTTTCTCAAAACACGTTTGTGTGCTATAATTCTGACTTCTGGTTAGAATAAAACTTTACACATTTTCACTTATGTATCTTATTGCACACATGGGGTGAATAAAAGGTTCACAGATGAGCTGAATACATCTTTCTGTAATGAGCACATACACTGAAACTATTTGCTTTATCATCATATAGTAGGAAAGTTAATTAAAGCATTCAGAGTTTACTTTAGTTTTACACGACACAGCAGTTAAACAAAGCTGGTCAACTGGAAGAACAAGTCATAAATCAAAAAAGCCACGTGTAGCAAGGAGTAACTTCATTTTTTTTATTCTAGTGTTTCAGGTGAACCATAACTGCATAATCATTTACATAAGGAACTCAGAAGAAGAGAACTTTTAAAAAGCACTGAACCTTAGTAACTTTATAAAATTTTACAGTTTATTCGCACTTTTAAATACCTAGTAGAATATCTGAAGACAGATACAGGCTTGAATTATTTGTTAGTATCAGGTCCTCCAAGAATAAACCACAAAAAATTCCTTTACTAGCAGACCTGCACCTACATGTTTCTTGTTTCCCCACAAGAAACTCCTGCTGGTCACAGTCAGTATTCTTCATTATCTTTCTTTGCCTATGGCAAACAAAGCAGCCACCTGTATTTCCTAAGCAAAACACAAAAACAAGCCTCTCCCTCCTCTTAGGCTTCTATATCAAGCCTAATTTGACTACAGGAAATAATAGCATGCTAGTTTTGTCACTGAAAAGCATAATACACCATATTGTATAGGCATGCAATTACCACTTCAAACTGTCATTACTACTTAAAACTAAGCTAAATCATTACCTGTTTTATTGCTTTTATGGAACAAGTTTGCTTCAATACAAGGGAAATATGAAGAAATGCCAATTCTGCATTGGTTTAGAGTTCCTTTCTATTTCAGTCTCTCTATAAGCCCTCCTTCACATTACCTGCTACATAAACTTGTATCTTACTCTACACTTCCATTTCACTGGTAGTTGTGCTTCAAGAACTTGCAAGCTGTTCAACAATAACTAAACCACCCCCAAAACACCCCCCAAACCCAAAACTATGGTGTGGATACAGTTATGGGGGGGGGGAGTGATTACTCTTTTCCTAATAAAGCTTATACTTCTAATGATTTATTCTACTGATGTAGATCATCAGAACATCTTACAAAACTTTTGAGGACAAATAAGCTCACTTTGATTTTGCCTGGACCAGTAAAGATCAGTCACAATTGATGAAGCCCTCGAAATCCCAGGGGAAATGATTAGCAACTTGCTACACCACTTAGACACATACAAGTCTGGGTGGATCCCATCTGGCCCAATAATGCTGTTGAGGAAGCTGGTGGAAGAGCTCACCAAGCCACTTTCCATCATTCATCAGCAGTCCTGGCTAGCAGGGGAGGTCCCAGTAGACTGGAAGCTAGCTAACATGATGCTCGTATACAGGAAGGGCCAGAAGGATGATCCAGGGAACTACAGACCTGTCAGCCTGACCTCTCTGCTGAGGAAGGTTATGGAAAAGATCGTTTTGAGTGCTATCATGTGACAAGTACAGGACAATCAAGGGATCAGGCTGAGCCAGCATAGGTTTATGAAAGGCAAGTCCTGTTTGAGTAACCTGATCTTCTACAACAAGATGACCTGTCTAGTACACAACAGAACGGCTGTAGATGTTTTCTACCTGGACTTTCGTAAAGCTTTTGACACCATTTCTCACAGCATTCCCCTGGAAAAACTGGCTTCTTACAGCTTGGACAGCTGTACTCTTGGTTAAGTAAAAACTCATTGGATGGCTAGGCCCAAAGTGTTGTTGTGAATGGAGTTAAAACTAGTTGACAGCCGGTCACAAGTGGTGTTTCCCAGGGCTCAGTCCTTGGGTCAGTTCTGTTTAATATCTTTATCAACAACCTGGACAAGGGCAGACAAATTTGCAGACACCACCACAGATGCTATGACACGTGTAGAGATTAACTGAAAAATCAAAAGGACCTCTTTTCTGGAGTTCCGTAACAGAATCTAGAGTCAAGGGAGAAAACAGTAAATGTTATGACTGGCTTACTCTTGGAATGACTCTATTTAGCATTCACAATGACTACTACTTAGATACTTGTGTCAAGAATTTAAAAGTAACATTTCAATAAAGCTTTTAACAAATATTTACACTGTCTCTCCTGGAAATGTAATTTACAGGATTGATCAAAATACTATTTGAGTAAGTCACAGGGTAAAAGAGAATAAAACCAGGCTTCAGTTAAATCTAAAATATATTTATTGTAGACAGCACAAATGGATCAAATCTGAAGTATGATGCTGCCCAGGATAGAGTAATGTAAAATCCACCTATTTGTCCATAGGAAATGGTAACTATATGATTTTGCATTGCAGAGAATAGTGTTGACAGTAATCCTAAAAAAAAAAAAAAGGAAACAAATCCAACCCCCCCACAAGCACAATGACCTTCCTCTGAACCCCAAAGCCCAATTCAGCATATCCAAAAGAGTAAATCAAAACTGTTTTACTGGCTCCAAAATGCACTTGCTCTTCTATGAAAATATCATTATAAGTGTGGATGGATAAATAATTTTTTAAATTGATTGCATTGTTTACTACCATTCTGAAAAAAGTCACCAACACACTGTAGAAATTATTTTGAAAGCTCCAAGAACAAAAAAATATTTGGTTTATGATTATATTGAATTTAGATTAACAATACTAAAATCCATCAGCAATACTTTAGAAAGTAGTAGCTTATTTTGACTAAAATTAAAACTGCATTCCCATGTCGGACAGAATGATTCCACACACATCTCTCTTCAGTGGCATCACAGATTTAAAGCTTAATGTGCTCTCATGCAGCATCTATCTCTCTCTCCTCTCAGCAGTCACACCATGAACTGTGTTAGCAAATGGATCCAGTTCAGAAAAATACCATTGCAAAAAAACCCTGGTATACGGCTCATGACGTAACTACAGAAGTAACTATGCCAGCACAGTAACAGCTATGAAACTCAGAGAGCCTTCCTCAAACAAATTCTACAAAGCTTGCTTTCACCCTTCAAACCCAACCTATCCTAACATAAGAACATCTTTAACCTCTCTATGCTCTGCTGTCTTCCATGAGTTTCCTTATTCCCATCCCATGTCCCATAACAAGTTCTCCATTGACTGTAGCATTAAGAACTAGAGTGTAGGACCCAAAATAGACCACATGCTGCTGCTGATGGAACGACTGTATCTAGGTATACATGTGGCTACCTTGCATTATAAGCCCACTACTGGACCTCTTCAGACCTTTTCTTTTTTAAATCAAATTACATTAAAAAAATAGACACTTTCCCAATGGAAATATGCTCTCCCTCTGTTCTATCTAAGAGCTCTCTCTTCACTGTTCTTTTTAGGAAACCCATAATTACATAACACTAAGAGTACAAATATGGAGAATGATTTCATAGACAAGCAGTAATTTATTTTGAATAGGGTTCCCTGCTATTATGACTTAACACACAGCAAACAGATCATACGTCATGTGCAAGTTGACATGTGATTACTGTAACTCATCCAGTAACCTGTCAGAGCTTTAAGCAAGCTAAAAGAAATTGTACAAATATGATCACAACAGTAAGCAATAACTGAGAAAATGGATATACATCAACCAGGAATTCCAGGAAGGCAAGTCCCTGTAGGAATTAATAACCACATACAAGACTATAGAGTACAGCACAGTCATTTGGACAACTTATTCAATGTAAGATGGGATGTAGGATGTTACCGTGCATGACTACCTTATGTATATAAAACAGACTTTAAAAGTTCCTAAATTGCTTTTTGTTTTTTTTAATCCTAAAAAATTCCTACCTAAATGTCTCCATCAGGAGCTACACTAGATGTTTTGCTCTGCTGCAGAAAACCATTTTCTGAAGGAACATTTTACCAAGAAGGAAGTTTGTACCTTTCCAGGATATTTCAGACTTTGCAAAAGAGTCACTTCTGACCTGATTTAGCTTTAGCAACATTTGTGCTTTCATCAGAAGGATGGATGGATGACCTTCACTAAATACTAGGTTGGATAGGTATTAATAAAGACACTAACAGCTATGTTTGTGAACTGTGAAGAAAACAACTCCATGTCTATATCACCTTGTAAACCCATGCCTCTTTGAATCTCCCAGTCAAGAGTCTAACAATCCTGAAGCTCCTAAGCAAAATTAATTGACCTTCACTGCTGGGAGAATAAAGCATCCATCTGAACCACTCAAGCGTTCTTTAGACTCTTTTGTCCCTTATTACCTATCTAATGATTGCCACACTCTAAACACCATAGTCAGTATCACAAAATCAATTACAGCTGGTTGACAACCTTAAAAAAACCCCAGAAATATGGAGAGTCAAATTTTCTTTTGGTTACTGAACTGCTGTGATATGTAGACATACTGCACAACAGAAAAATATGGTGCAAGCATCTGGTATGGAGATACTAGGAAGTAAGGCATGGTATTTGACAGAAGCTATTGTGTAACCAAACTTAAAAGTAGAATACAAAATGACAGTTCCAAAAGAAGGCTGACACTGACATTCTTTCAGTGTTGCTGGAACCATGTATACAAAGAAACATAACCTGTCTTCCAAATACCCTGGAATTGCTTACCTCTCTAATGACACATCCATTCAATTAAAATCCTACATACACCTGTAGTGTCAGCCACAAGATGTTTTAGTCTAGAAATCAATCTCACTTGGGATTTCTTTTTTTAGTGACACACACAATATCATTTTATCACACCAGCATACTTCCATTTTGTTGGAGCAACATCCAGATATAAACCAGAAGCAAGTGCAGATGACCCTCCCCTTTCAAAGTGAATGCACCAGCAGAACTATTTGCATCTCAAAGTTCATACAGAAGACTCAACGTCTGGAGATGCAACAATCAGAGCAGGCACTAAGTCCAGAAACCGATGACTAGGTGAACTGATTTAGAACAGAAAGTGCTGGTGTTTTTTAAAAACAAAGCAGCTACAGGCTAAGGATAGGCCCTGACAAGATATGAACAAACAGCGGTAAGAAATTCATTAAAATTAAAAAAAAACCCAACAACAAAATTTCCCCCAAATAGGAGGAGTAGTCAGCTGCTTTTGCACCAGATGCCTCTGGTGAACTCCCACAGGGGTCTATACACTAGGATCCATGCAAGAGCGAGCAGCAGCATCACAAAGTTTTCCAATGACACAAATTTACTCTTGGTCAACTGCTAACTGCAAACAACTGAAAAAAATTATATAGAAAGGGAATGCAGAAGAAGAAATAAATTATTTTTTTTTAAGATGAAAAGTTCAGAATAGTAGATGTTATAAAACATTCCTAACCTTTCATCTGAGAAATAATAAAAACTGGAAAAGGTTTACAGAAGGGCTGCAGGGATCACTGAAAAAAGCTTCTATCTCAGGAAGACCCAGCAGATTAGGATCCTTCAAGCTTCAAAAGAGGTAATTTCCATAGGAAAATACATTAATCTTGAGCAGAACAAATATGCATCAACTGTTCATCGTTACTTCCAAAATCAGAACTGGGCACCACTGAATGAAGCTGATGGGAGCCAAGCTTAAAACAGAACGAAGGCGTTTCTTCATGCAGTCAGTAGACAACCAGTTAGACTCCTTGCCAAAGCATGCAGCAGATGCACAAAGTCTGTATGGCCTCAAGGGGAGACAGTACAAGTCTTGGAGGATAGTTGGAAGCTGTGAATGTTCTCAGAGAGTATCACATATGCTTGCCCTGTTCTTAGTCTTTCCAAGAAATTTGGTCATGACCACTACCTGCAGCAAGATCCTGATCTGGACAAGCATTTGGTCTAAATCAATACGGACAGTTTAAAGACATATTGCTAACAACCTATCTTATGAAAGAAAAGCTGACAGGGACCAGCAGTTGCTAGATTTTAAAACTGAACATCTTACCAAGAACAGAAGTTAAAAGACTTAGGGAGAACAGTACAGGTACTTCTACTGTCTCCCTGCTGCCAGTATTCCTATTTTTTATCTCCACTTCAACCCACACATTATATTCTGAATATTTTTTCTCTACCTAATCACTGTAAGTGTACCTTAACTGCATTACACAGAAAGACACCTATATGAAACAACACAACATTATCATCTGATTCTGATGTTCAGCCTTGCTGTTTCCACCAAAAGCCAAATACTGGCTCTGTAGGACCCACTAGGGACAACAGCTACGAAACTCTCAGCTGATCTTGTCCTGGTTTGAGTTAAAACAGAACGAATTCTGTTAAGTGAATTTACCTTTTAGCTTAAGCTCTTCTAAGGAACTGCATTTTCTGAAATTAACAGTATGTTTTCACAGACAGAGTCTGCTTCTAGCAGTGATAAGACCTAATGTTTAGATTTATTACCAAGGATTGGTATGCAGACCAAGGTCACTGCTAAATCTTTTGTCCCACATTAGGGGGTGCAGAGCAAAAGGCTGCACGTGCAGGGAGGAGTAGACAGTTTAGGTGACCCTAAAATGACCAACATATTTGACATAAAGCTTAGGGATCACGAGGGTCAGTCCCTCTCCTCTTGCTCTTTTCCAATGGCCAGCATCTGAGGAGGACTATCTGTTTTGCCTTCGATCCTGATCCACAAGTTCCTGAATCCAGTTCCAAGATTCAGCCCCTGAGTCTGGTTCCTGTCTGCTGCTGAGTCCTTCTGCCACAGCATCAGTGGAGAGAGTGACACAGCTGCCATCAGGGGGGCCTGGGTTCGCCCACGGTGGGGTGAAACAGGGAATAATAGAGAGGTCTGTCAGTGGGTTAGTGGTCAGCCCAGCCCTAACCCTTGACATGTCTAAAATGCTGGGCAGGAGCACAAGCTAAACAGCCTAACAGCTTTGACAAAATATTTTTCTTTAACAGAAATATTGCCTTGAACAGTATGCAAGAGATTACTAACCTAAGTGAAAATCTACCAGTCCTAATGAAATGCAAACGAGAAGATTGTTTTTTCAAGGACTGGCAACACTGGTTGCTACTTCGCTGCAGCCAGTATGTCTTCACTTAATAAAACTTTCTTTTTTGATTCACTAGTTTGCTAAAGTAACTGATTACAAGACTTTGCTGCTTATTTTTCTGCAGCTTGCAAAACACATGATTTTTAGCTGGAATTCAAGAACTGAAAAAGCATCCCATATAATAAAAGAACAGATGCATTTATTTTTACACATGTATCTTCCAGCTTGACTAAAGGGAGACAAAATATATGCATATTTACCTACACATGGTAGGTGGGACTGGAATATTTTAATCAAGAGCGGGTATGTAAACAAAGCATTCTAGCCTCTCTTAACTTTGTATCACAGCTGCAGGTAAGGGCAATAATCATCAAATACATTTAGCTGTAGAAACTGGATAGAAATAGTTAGTTCAGCTAGTTATGAAGGAAAGGCATCATGCATTAGCAAACTGTAAATTTGTAGAATTCTTTATATGAAAGATACAGGCAAAGTTGCAGGTAAATTATGTGGACATCGTGGCTAAACAAGAAGCATCAGCACAGAATCTCCTGTATTTCAAATAAATTCCATACCAATTTTTTCTGCATGCACAGAAGAAGGGCTCAATGGCTTCTTCTGAAGATAAAAAGATTTCTTCCCATAAATTTATTTACATAAAATTTATCCATTACAGAAGCTAGCAATTTTCACTTTATTGCAACTCGCTCAACTACTTGGTAAGTTAGCTGTTAACCTTGGCTTAGAAAGCACTTAAAATCCTCCCCCTTCAGTTTCACAGAGCAAGCATTTGAGGCCACTTTAAAAGGGCAAAACTTGGCACAGACCAGAGTCTACACTCCTACTCCAATAGGATTGCAGAGCGGAGGAATCAATTAAAGTTCACACGCAATCTCAGAGTTGCTCACCATCACAGCATAAACAGAATTCAAATTGTAGCCCTGAGCAAAAGCCACACAAATAGTTGCACCAGAAGGAAAAGAAGAGTCCTCCTTCTGCTTCCCTCCTCCTTTTTTTCAATGCAACCTTAAAACCAGAAGTTGGAGAATGGGTACAGCAATGAAACTGAATTAAAATTCATTTTTTTCTGAGACATTACCATCTGCAACTGACATAAAATTCATTAAGAAAACAATGAACTGCCCAAGTTCCTCAACAAATCTCTGTAGTACTATGCTGACCATGTCAAGACCCATCTAATGGCACAATAAAAAATAGGCACAAATTTTAATTCCAAACTGTTTTTTGAAAGAATATAATTAAGACTTCCTTTGACCCCACCAATAGGGATGCTAAAATGTTAGTTCTTAACTGTTTATGTTAAGGCCTGTTCCACATTTTCTCTTCCTTACGCCTAGCCAGTGACTAAATTATCAGGGTACTGTGGAATATTCAATAGACAGAAAAAGACAAAACCAAAAATCCACAAGCACACAGATTATAATTGTTCTCTGTTGCCTAGCAATTCTTTGGTCCCAATATCTCATGTCTGCCTTAGAATAGTTTTAGGAATAAGATTTCTCTAAAAAGTGGAAACCTGAATGACCTGAAAGTTATGAAAGGGAATGATTATTTCAGTCCAAATGTTAAAACTCACTGGTTGGAAGAGTTTCAGTGATATACACAGATGGAAATTGTGTATGTGTTTAGGGACAAAAAGTAGGAAAATGAAACACATTTCTAGACTCAATATCATATGTATACTTATGTCAACGGCAGCATAACAAAAAGCTCTCAAAAATCTATCCATACACAAGCTAGGAGGCAGGCAGTTTTAGCTCAGTCAGGCTCATGCATGTACAAAGTACTATAACAATGGAATGTGCCATTAACTGTTTTCACTGAAGACTGGAAGTATTTAAAACTTGTTAAATCAGTATAACTCATCCTGACCCAAAGGACAGCACAGAAGTCATCTAAACTCCAACCAAAGCACAGTGTTTTCTACAAATATGTTTTTCTTACATATACAGAAATGGCCTGTAATGCTGGGCATAAAATATCTTTCCACATCCCTTCACCTTTTCTTTGTGATAGTCTTTTCTATGCTGGATTACACCTTTTTAAGTAGATCTCATTTCATATCCTTAACTCATGCAAGCTGGTTACTCTGACAGTGACAAAGGTTTTGTAAATAAAAAAACTAAAATCACATTGAATTATGTTTGCACTGGATATTTAGGTCTACCAACTATATTACTAAAACTGGAAAGAAATTTCTCTTTTACTCTATTTCTCACTATTCCAAAGAGATTATGTAAGTGTTGGAATGAAAATAAATGCTGAGGACTTGCAAACCAAGCTTTTCAAATAGGAACAACAAATAATAAAAAAACCTTTGAAAAGTCAGATCCTATGAGAAAATATCCCTGAGAGTTGCCTGCCTTTACACAAAGAATTTCCTTTTGCCTATACAACCTACACTTGTTTGCTTTCAGATGTTTTATTACATCATAAATGTCTAATTTTACAACATATCTGGAAAAGGCAAAAAGTTTACTTAGCATTTCAGTTACAACAGGCAACCAGAAAGTGAAATGCATCCTTAAAGCAGTAACACTACTTAAATAAACTTCTGTAGTGCAGACAGGCTTCCAAGAAAGCTCTCCATAAATCAGAACCCACTGGAGATAAACTAGCAACAGCAAATGACCTTTACTTGACTTACCTATGAGCTTCACCAACCTCAATGTAATAATCAATAACTAAACCACTAACATTCATTTAAGTTACCAAACAGCACTAAATCCAACAAAAGGGATCTGGTCTTTCACTATGATGCAGCAAAGCCTCATTAGTGAAACTGAAGCAAAGTCCAAGACTGTTTTCAAGACAGCTTTGTTTCCTTAGCAACTGCCATGACTGACAGGCAGGATACTGGTAAAAAGTCTTACTTTACAAGGCAGCATTGTATTATTAGCTTGACTTAACCAGCAATTTAGAAAACCTAGCTATACTTGCCTGAAACATAGCCTGAAGTAACTTAGTTAAAAGCCACATGGTCTGGCCACATGTAAAAAGAAGAGAAACATCTCTAGTTTTGGCTGACAGCTCTGTATAGCTTTTTACCTCATTTTTGGTTTCGGTAATTTTTTTGTCTTTGTTTGGCTGCTGAGGGAGGTGCCTGGCCTTACTCAGGAGCCTGAAAGAAATTGCTATCAGACTAATTTTAACAGTTAACCTTGTATCTCAATTCTGAGTAGATATCTTGCTTTCCTGAGCATCAACCAGTAACTGCTTATGTCTGAGATGTGAAAATGTTTCTTTGGGAGCAAACTAGGAACTCTGCTTTAATTTTGCATATGACCTAATTCAGGTCCTGCAGTTAAATATTTCAGCATTCCCAGTGCTAATAAGTTACATTTTCTGAGAGTCAACTGTAAAAATGGCTAAACTGAGTGAAAAATCCACTTTGCTTACTCTGTGTCAGCTTTTAAAAATTTGCAGCTGTTGCACCACAATCACAGATGGAAATTGAGCAAACTGTAAATGCAGCGTTTATATTTGGAATTTTAAAGCTACTGATTTTTTTCATTTCCAGAAGAGGAAAGACAAGAGAATAAGAGATCAAACCTGTAGAAGTAGGTCTGATTTTACCCACATATACCACTGGTCAGTTCAATTGCATTTACCCATTAGAAGTACTTTTGCAAAGGGGGTAGGGTTGTGCCTGTTGAACTTCCATGGGAATCTTCTAATTAACATCACCTTATTATTTTACTGCGTTCTATGGAGTAGGAATTTCCATGATGTGACTGATGGGTTACAGATTACCCTGTGCTACAAACCAGATGACTATTAAAAAACCACAACAATAATTCTTTGCCATCTTCAAGATACAGAAGAAGAAAGCAAAAGGATAAGAGTCCAGAAGACACTCATTTTGATTTATATTAGATTCTTGTTTGTCTTTAGAAGAGGTCAAGACCTGAGAAAATAGAAGTGCTTCCATAGCAGTGTAATTACTCCCACAGAACTCGATGCTACTACTTTTAATCAAGTATAACCTGAGAAAATCTTTAATAAGCAGAACTGCAAAAGCATCTTTTTTAAACATGGAATTCTGATTAAACTTGCATCAGAAACCTCTTCTTATTACACATCAGAGAGACTCAAAGACTTCTTATTATAAAAACTAGTTAATAAAGATCTCAGTCACAATTATAGCTTTCAACATAAAAAATTTGCAGAGCACAGCAAGGTAAAACTGATCTCAAATTTGATTCAGGAGATAGGAGAGCATTGCTATAAAAGAGTATTTGGTACACGAACCAAAACTACATCAGTGTTCTCAGCAGCTAAACCAGAAGTAATTTTGATCGATTTTCTAAGGGAAGTTGAAAGATTTAGTTTCATATGCTTGCTGCTTGAGACAACCACATTTTTCTTCCTCCATGAATATTGTGTTAATACAACCTTATTCTTCGAAATATGCCATTGTTTTCTCTCCCCACTGCATGTATATTCAGATTCTATTTAGAATTGTAAGAATTATATTCACATTTAGTTTTCTACAGTTGGTACCTGCTTTCATACAGTACTGTAAGCTCTCAGTAGAAGTTTAAACCAGTGGTTTTTAAGAGTTTATGGAAAGGTATTTTTATGAGATATATACTAAAAGGCAAAACCCTGTGGGAGAAAGAAAGGTACAGATTAGCAGCCAACTAAAAAAAAAACCAAAAAAATCCTCACAGATATTTATAAGTTAATAAATTAACTGCTACAGTTCCTATATTTTTCCCCAGTTCTGTTTTCTTCAGAAGATTATAAATGCCAATTAGCTTCTAACTAAAAGGGAAATACATTAGCATAGTTTTTTTTTACCTGAAATCACATCTATTATATTGGTTTTGGAATAGTCTTATGAAATCACCTTGTATGGCACAGTATTGAATGCATGGATATCAGCATTTGCAATTTCTCTTGGGCATAACAAAACTAAACACAAGAAAAACACTGTGTTCCTTTCCTTTCACTAATGCCCATCCACTAAGCTGGCTGCAAGTTGTCTGAATTCAGAGGGCTGAAGATGTACTTCCAGCCTGCTCCCAGCTCAGTCTCAGTGCTAACACAAATAAGGCAGGTTTGCCCTTATTCCTCCTCCATCCTTTTAAAGATATGGAAGTCTTTAGTACAACTGCAAATTCGAAACAGCTTGTGTAATTGTTCCAGGATGCTTCAGGTAAGAGGTAGCAGGAAAGAGATACACTTAGTAGTACTTTCAACTGTCTTCCAAGACAAAAAACTTAAGTTACCAAAACCACACTACAGCATGTTTTATTTTAAGAGTGTTTTAATATTTCCTTCCTCCAGCTGAAATTGACAGTGCCCATCTTCCCCTGCACAAACTTCATGGCTTTTTTTAACTGCAACTCACTAACCTTAGGAATACTTTCATAAAACACTCAGAAATCATCAACAAAAAAATTGACCATTACAAATTACGAACCATCAATCATCAATTGCCTTTTAGTATGAAAAGCGTGCAAAAGCAGTGGTTGCAGTTTTGGTTTAAGGACAAACTAGTCTGAACCACAGAACCATAAACACAAGAACTCACATTAACTCATTATTCTGAATATGCATTTCCCCAGTAAATTAAGGTATCCAAGACAATATGCAGCTGTGGCCACAGTTTCTCCAATAAACATCTTCTGCCCAGGAAGACTAAAATTACTTTAGCAGGATGGGGAACAGAGGAGAAGGAGGGAAACAGATGATGTTGGTATAGTGGGTGGTTCCAGTCAGGGGCAAAAGCAGAATGCAAGAGAAATTTAACCGTGCTGCCAGATATTTTTCATCCACGACACAAGAAAAAAAAAGTACAGTAACAAAGCTCACTGTTTTTGTAAAACACTTTGATTTCATAACATCCAAAGTCATACGTCTGTATAGAGCACATAAGAAATGTGTAACAGCAATCTATTTTTAAGGTTTCTGCCAGATGGGTAAACATCTCTAACACACCCACAGATACTAATGAAAACCACCTTGGCCTCCTTCAGGAAGTCATTCAACACTTCACAGAAAAAAAATAGGAAGCTGTTGATAAACTGCTTGCAAGAACTACTTCCTGTAGGAAAAATAATTACAAGACTTGTTTGCTGGACAATCAGTTTTCTCATACTACAAAATTTTAATTCTTTTTGAGAATTAAAACCATAACACCAACTCAAAATGATACAAGAGTATCATTCTAAAATTGGGCAAAACTCTTTATTTTCTTTCTGCAATTTGTTGTCTGCTGCTCCCATGGCATGTTATCTTTTGCCTAGAGAGCAATCCCCTATCTCTCTCCATAGTTCACTGAAATGTCAACCAGCAGCTGGCTAACAGGAAGTGGTTAAAAAGCAATGCAGTTGACATCACCACACAAACCAAGCAAATCTTTTTTACTGCATGTTTAAGAATGGGCTAAAGCGTACCGCATGGCAATACTGAGATGACTCAGATGTGACCACTTACTAACCAGGCAAGTCTAAACTTATGCGCTCTATTTAAGTAGCAGTTTCAGTAAAAAAAAAAAAGCACTATTTTCACCAGCTGTATAGCAAGCATGTCTTAACTCACTGGCCAAAATCATCTGCATTTTCACTAACAGTAAAACTATACTCAGGAGTCCTACTCATAACAGTGAGATGAATGTTAATAAGTGGAATACTGGCAGATCATATGTTGGGCATTCACCCATAAAGGGGTCTGTTTATCAAGATGACAGACTGATTTACAAGAGCAATTCTAGTTCAGACTATGCTACCATTCTCACCCTCTTTTAGTATGGGTGGTGCGTATCCAAAATATCTGGCCAAATAATTCTGTACCTGTATCTATAGATACAGACAAGTATTTTCTCTCCCATATACACCACTTTCATTTCTTTGCACAAACTACTATGCTTGCCATGCTTGACCCATTGATTAGTGGGACTATATTCCAGACTGTATTAAGTTCAGTACTCAATTTGATGTTATTCTGTTTGCACCACAGTATATTATGATGTAACTACAACCATAAGGCTTAGTGACATCTGGAAAAAATCTAATACTGTTACCTATTCTGCAAAGATCTTTCTAAAGCCTGATTACCAGACTCTTCATAAAGTGGTTACAGAACAATGCAAACTGAAACAAAGAGCAACACAGTCAATCCAACAAAAAAGCTGAACATTTGGAAGAGACACCAAAAATCTGCATACTGTAGAAGGAACCGTGTTAAATGTATTTAACATCAAAATCTTCAAGCAAATGTTTAATGCATAACCAGACAAGAGGTGAGTTTTGATGGTCTTGTAGGCACGAGATACAACTTAGGGCTCTACACCAAAAAAGCTTCTGAAATGCAAACTTGCTACTCAAAAATAATTGTTTGATTTCTTTGGATTTCTTAAGCCTACACAGCTAACATTTTGCTGACACTTGAAATATTTTTTACAAATCTTCATGAATCCAAATGAAGTTGGTGGATCTCACCTGTAGATAGTATTAAACAACCTTTTAGGAACAACGAATTATCTTCAAGTATGAATAGAGGCTTCAGAACTGTCCTCATTAGACTCTCCCATACCACAGCATCACCCAAGGAAAGCCAAAAGAAAACAGCCCATTAAGCTGTTTAAAATCTCCCAAGGTCAGCATGTGACCCAGCAGGGAGAGGTTCAAAAAGTACAGCCTTTATTTCTCTTCCTAACAACCTGGTTTGTTTCCACCCCTTTCCCCTTCAAGACACATCCTTCACAGCTAGCAGTTCTTTCAATCATTTACTTTGGATGTCTGCTTGAGAACAAACGATCTTGCTCATGTAGATGAGTTTGCCAGACTTGTGTGTACTTTCCAGTCTCAGGCTCTTTATTGTTCTTGCTGAAACCTGACCCTTTGAAATGGATACCAGGACAGAAGAAAGGACAAAAAAACTTGGGGGGGGAAAGGAAAAGATATTTTGTGGTTAATGAAATTGCAGAAAAGCTTTCCAAGAACAAATCTTTCACTCTGATTTCACCTGAATGAGCATAATTTTAAAACATAATAATAAGAACGTGCAGATATTTTGCATCTCTTAAACTGTTCTATTTTATGTAAATGTGACAGCATTATCAAAAACAAATACTTCTGACAGTAAAACTTAAAAAACAAATATGTATTTTTATGCTTCACAAGCTGCTCTTTAAGAGCTGCCACTAGCAGTCAAAACAAAATTTGCTTTTCATTTCAGAACTCAGTCTGTGCTTTCCTCAAGGTCCAATGAGCTACAGTTCTCAAATGCCATAAACTTACACAGTTCCCCCCAAAATTGTGTTTGTTCCTACTGATGAGCTCACATTCTAGTCTATACTCATTTGTTAAACTTCACCAAAAATCAGATCCTGAAGATCTCTAGCTAATGCTCCATTTTTGCATTCCTAGTACAGAACCATTGTTTTCCAAAAGTAATGTTCAGGCTCAAATACTGTCAGACAACTGCTGTAACCTGTTCGCAGTTAAAAAAGCAATGCTAATTTCTCGCTATGGAAACACCATCACTATAGGAATAAGAAACAGTTATAAGAAGTTCTGCAAGTTCAATTTTCATTGCAGACAATGTAAATTTGTTTTTGAAGCTACAAACTCAACTACTTCAATCAAATGCACATATTAATGACAATGTTTTGGCAAGAAAGGCAGGGATAAAGATGTTTTTCTTGGCTGAAACAAGTTTTACACATTTAACAGACTGTGCTGCCCCTCCCCTCTCTCAGCCCTGAAAATGACATATCATCGGTTATTTAGAGACTTGCATTTAAATAAAAAGTTCAAAATACAGCCAGAATATTTTAGGGCCAATCATGTATCTTGGTGGGCATGCTTTCAGAAAAAAGACAAGCTCCTGCTGTTTTAGAAAACTGCATAGCATAAAAGAAAATGCTCCATGATGGAGTAGGTGTCAGAAGGCTGGCTTGTGTAACCTCTCTTCAGTTACAGAAAAGGTGATACTAACTTCACTGTGTGAAAGAGCTACAGCTGCACGAACAAGAAACAATGTTAGAAGTTCTGCAATTTCCCTTTCACTGCAGGGAATGTAGATGAGTTAAGAGCCACAGACACAAATACGGCGAACACACACATTAATTTCCTCATGAGTAGAGAGGAGGCAAAAATGTTTTGATTGCATATTTACAAAATAGTCCTTATTGAAAACTTAAGAAGTCTCAATATACTCTCATTATGATAGTTTCTAAAGTTACTCTGTATTTTTACACCTGTATCGTAAAAAAAGGTAAAAGGTATCTTGACCTGCATGAGAACACAGGCAAGGTTCAGCAAACCCCAAAGTCACATTGTTTTAAAATCATTTCACAGGTTTTTAATATACAATACAATGGATAACATTCTTCAGCTAAGATTAAGAGAGGATAATTATTCGCAGAGTTCCATACAGTTCTCTGACACAACAGAGAGCTGATATGGGAGAAACAGCCAAGTGGTAGCATCTCCTACTTAACATCAGGGGCATGTTTTTAAAAAATCTGTATTTTAAACACAGTGACATTTACTAAAATTCAAAGACTGGGAAAAAAACCTAAAACACCACCTCACAAAAAAAAAAAAAAAAAGAAAAAGCCAGAACTAACTGAAAAAAAGTTTTACTTACTTAAGAAAGTATCTCTGTCCAGATGGTGTTTTAGCCATCTCCCAACCCGGTGGCAAAGGTACATCATCAGGGATCTCAAATGAAGACTGGCGGAGATGTTGAGAAGATGGAGCTCCGGGTCCAGTCACTACTCCAGAGGGTGTAAGTGTCCCTGGAGAAACAGCTCCCAGCTGCAGTGATGCTGGAGAGGAATGAGCTCGGACATGCTGTGGGGTCAGGGCTCCTGCTGTCCCTGCATCAGTGCTGGCCTGCCAGGAGTGAAAGTATTCCCATTAAGAATCTTATATTTCAGCAGAAATCCAGCTGTCAGAAGACATTTCACTTTAAATAAACTTCTCAGAAGAAATTCCGAAGTCATTCTGAAGTTCTGCTTCTTTTCTAGTTATTGCTGTTCAATGGAGCCTCCAAGTAGGTTGGTTAACCAGCATCACAAAACCCCTTGTTGTAAGTCATGAAATATTAACTATAAGTATGTGCTAGTGCTTTTAGCTTTATTCTGAAAACTAAAGTTTTTCTCCTTTAAGAAAAAACCATGCCCACAATATGCAGAGCTCATAAAGCATATTGCACAGTTCATTACTGAACTGCACCCACTCATTACCATAGCACTCACTTTCTGCTGGAGGAGTTCATTTCCCACTCTCCTTTTGAAATGGGTACATGGGGGTGCAAGGACACCCACACACACACCCCTCTGCAGGGGTTTAAAAGATTACACAAGGAGAAAAGCAACAACAAAAAAATGCCAACCCACAGCAGTAAGTTCCAACAGAGGAAGACTCCTCAATTCAACCACAAAACCCCCTATATAATATCCTGCATACAAACTGCACTTTTAAGGGTATCAGGAGCCTATGATGAGTCTGCCCATGCTTTATCCAAAGCAAAGCTTCAACAAACTGTTTAACCAGTCAATCAGAAATGATTCACAAAGCCATTCACCAGTCATAACTACACATAAGTTCCTTGCCAGTAGTAAACACAGATTGACTGTGAAAGAGAAATAGCAGCTCTGAAAACAGTATTAAAATAATATTGACCTTTTTGAATATACCAGTTAATTGATTTTGTAGATACATCAGAACATGGGCACCTACAATAAGATGTATGTACCAGCCCTTGCCACATCTCTTTACACAAGGTGTTGCATCACACACGAGGCCCCTACTCTTCCTGAGACTGACAATTCTGTTTCACGCAATCATAAAATTACAGAATCATTTATGTTAGAAAAGATCTTTAAGATCATGGAGTCCAACCATTAACCTCTCACTACCAAGTTCACCACACCACGCCCCTAGGCACCAACATCTACAGTACATCTGGAGGCACACACATGCAAAGTTTCATGTATTAAATTAAAAAAGAATTATCTTACATTTGCATTTAACCAAAATACACAAGTTGCAAATTAACTGAATTTGAGGCATTTTAGTTCTTGAGAAAGCGGGAAAATTACAAAGATCTTTGCTGTTAGAATATTTTTGTGGAACAACCAAACAAAAAAAGGAAAATTAAAATAGCCCTAGTTTAAAAGGCAATCTACAATGAATCAAGTGATTCTCTGGCTGCAGCTAGATTTCAAGTTTATGTTTTAGTAATCACTGACTGGTAGAAGGAACTATGATCCAACTAAACATGCATTACAGATGAATGGTAACACAGACAAGCCAGATAAGGTTAAGCTTGAAAGTACCACTTCTATCAACCTCATGCAAGTTAAGAGTATTTCAAATGTGATAGCTGTTTAACTGCAGTTACTGTAACAAGACACAACACAAAGTGTTAGCTGAATGCATACCAGATCACCTCTGTGCACAACAGAACTGCGATATGATTTGCATGACTTAGAAAAAACTATATATAATAACCTTATTCCTTGTTGGATTTCAGTATGTTAT
Organism: Bucco capensis; assembly: GCA_013396975.1. Lineage (NCBI taxonomy): Eukaryota > Metazoa > Chordata > Aves > Piciformes > Bucconidae > Bucco > Bucco capensis. The sequence continues at coordinate 90,493 of VWZO01001566.1, read as the reverse complement.
CAAAGGTCTGCAACTCGGAAGCAAGCAAAACTACAGAAGCAACTCAGCCACACCTCTTCTTCCCCCCCAATCTTGCAATACGAAGGCCAGACTGATTTTTCAAGTATTTGTAAAAGGAATTAACTCCTAGGCTGAGAAAGTACGTGCCAAGGTCCAGCCTAGAGTTAACTTCTGAAGCCAAGCTATAAATTCTTCAAAACAGAAGTTTAATAACGGAAATGTTGACAGACCCTTAACAACAAGAGTACCAGGCACCAGTACACAGAGCAAGTTTCGCTCCTACTGGCTACAAAGATAAAGTGACAATAGCCAATAATAAAACCTATTTTATAGCCTAGCAACAAAGTTCATTACTTAATAAAACACCCGAGTAGGCACAGCCTCCTTCCAAAAAAGTTAGTAACAACAGCCTAAACATTAACTTCCAGACGTATTCGCACCAACACTTGGGTCTTGGCACAAAAGTTGCTCCGCTTAAAGACGCTCCCGGAGGCCGAGCGTCGGCCCTGCCCCGCATTTTCCCTTCCCCGCCCCCCATCCCCGGGTTCTGCCCCCGCATCCCCACCTGGGCCAGCCCCAACGAGGCCTCGGCAGCCCTCAGCCCTGTGTCCGGGCCCCGATATTTCCGACTTCAAGCCGCCCCTGCCCAGGGTGGCCGGCGGTAACTCGGCGGACCCTTGACGCCGTGAGACCTTAAGGGCGGCTCAAGAACTAACTTCTGAAGTGTGCGTGTGGGGAGGGGGTTAATCCTACTCAGCGTAGTGATGAAATGGTGGGAAAACTACATCCATATTGTTTGACGGGGCGGGGGATGGAAGTCTGGCATAACCTCATCACTCCCTCCACAGACGGGCAGCCCCACGGCGCAGGAGGATCAGACCTCAAAGCGAAATCCGCCCCGTCTTGTCAATCAAAGCGCTTTCACCTAAGTTTTAGGGGCTCCTACCACCACTGCCGACGCCTTCCAGGCGAGGCCGAGAATGTGGCCGAGTCTCGCCAAGGAGCGGATGTGGAGTCCGAGGTCCCGCCGGAGACCGGGCCGGGGCCAACACCCGGCCGGCTCCCCTCAGCGCGGGAGGAGACGGGCGGCGCGGCTCCCCCGCCCCTGGGGAAGAACAAATATAGGGGAGGGGGAAAGAGCACGGGCTCCCCCGCAAGGCGAGGGACGCAGAATAGCAGCGACCAGACTGGCAGCACCGGCCGGGCACCCCCCCACCCCGCTCTGCCCCGCAAAGGGCGGATTCCCGCCCCAGCTTCTTTGCCCCCACCTCCCGGAGGACCTCGGCGATGGCGGGGAGGGAGAGCGAAGGCACAGCCCGGCCGCTCCCCTCCTCTATCCCACCCGCCCCCTCCCCCTCACCTGGCGAGAGTGGGCCTTGGGCTCAGGCGGCTTGAAGAAGGAGTCCGGCAGCTTCCGAAGCCGCATGGGCAGCGTGTGCGGCNGCCGCGGCTCGTCCTGCTGTCGCTGGTGCTTCTCACCCCTCGGCAAGGAAACCGACCCGGTCGCAGCAAACTGGCAAAACAACTCTGACCGTGCGGCGTTTCCCCGAGCCCGGCCCAGCCCGGCCGGCGCCTCTGTCCCGGCGGCGGAAACTAACTCACACAACACACCAAACAAAAGTTCGGAGTTACGCCCGTCCGAATCACTCTCCGCCGCCGACTCCGCCCCTTCTGAGCCCGCCCGCACCGTATCCGACCGAGGCAGCCTGTGCAGTGCAGCGCAGCGCTCCTGCGCGCGCCCGCCCGCCCGCACAGGCTTCCGCTCAGGGGGCGCTGCCTTGGCTCCCGCCCCAAGGACCCCTCACCACGCGCGGCCCGCAGTCGTCTTACGCCTGGGTTCGCTCGTCACCTCACTGCCCCTTTCTTGCGCGCCCCTCTCTGGCACCTCTCCTGGCTGCTGCCCGCCCGCCCTCGTCTGCCACGGAGCGGTGCCGCCAACCAGAACTTTTTTTCCCTTCCCGAACTTCTATCTCAACTTCCAGGCGGCTGCGCTCTGTTCTCCCGCCGGCCCGGAAGGGGGCCCGGTGCCCCCGCTGCCCCCCACACGCGTTCGGCCCGGGACATCTCCCCCTTCCCGCTCCGCTACGGCCAGACCCCTTCCGCAGCGAGGACTGCCGCCGGGCTAAAGCGATGGGGCTCGGCCCTTGCGGGTTGAGGAGGAGGCCGGGCCTGGCCTGCCGGCTCTCAGCTCCCGTCTCACCTGGCGGTGGAAGGGCAGCCACGCCCCGAGTGGCACCGGCCACCCCCGAAGCTGTTACCAAGCGGAACGAAGCGGGGATTGGGGCTGAGGGGCAGTGGAGGGAGGGAGGCAGTTAGTCAGGGATGGAGGCCAGTAGGCGCGGGCTGGGCCGCCTGACGAACTTTCTCCCCATTCCACAGAGATTTCACTGACTAAAGCCTTCCCTTTCACTTACGTGCCATGGATCTGAAAAGCAGGTTCAAAAAGAGAAAAGATATCTAGACAAATACCTTTTAGATATTAGATAACACGGGTAAGAGAAGGGTGGACAAAACTGCCACGAAAACAGCTTCGAGAAGCATGACTTTTGAGTACTGAGAAACTTCTGTTGGTAACCACATATTAACATGTAGGTGAACATGTAGCCATAAAGAGTGTGTAGTCAAGGAGCATATCCTTTCTCCTAAGAAAACTATGCGATTTCTACCTGAACTCATGCAGAGAGAAGGTCACTTCCATTATAAAACTGGAGAACAGCCAGAGGTGTAACTAGTTAGTAAATAAGCTTCCACCAAAGCAGTGATACAGAGTGTGCACGTGTCGCTTGCAGGGATCCACAATCAAGTAGGCAAAAGTCTGTTCGTGGCTTTTGCTTGAAGGGTAACATATTCCATTATCATCCTGAGAGGGGGTAAAAAAAAACAGTAAGTATCAGCAACAATGCAGATACCTATGAGAGAATTCATAAAAATCTATGTATGTATCATTTTCTTCTGATTGTAACAATTAATTTCAAGGCAAAACCTAATACACTGTTGTTTATTTAGGCAGCACTATAACCCCATAAGGATCCTAACATTACAAAATGCACAATAGTTCTGATTCAATAGTTCCAAAAACCTTGAGGTAGATGTAATATCAATATAAAATGTAAAATTAAACATGTAAGCATGTGTTTACACACTTGGAGACTAAAATAGAGGTGATTAAATACACAATGGTCCAATCACGTTTCCTTTGAAACAAAAAAAATTAAGGACTCTATATTAATGCATAAAGCTGTTTTATCAGTAATTCTTTTTCACTTAACATTTGCTAATGCATCTGTTCAGTTTCAAATATTTGCATTTGAGGAAAAGCCTTATTACAGCTTATTAACAACTTCAAACTGTTACTGAAAACATTCTGTGTGCCAGCCCTCGGAAAGGGTTTGAAGAGAATCTAGGCACCTAGCTCCAAAATCCTCATTCTGAAAAAACACATTTAGCTGACAACCAACACTACAAGAACTGGGCTCTTCAACTTAACATCCCACATCTGCCCACATCTATGAAAGCTTCAGCACTGAGAGGGCAGCACAGCTTGACACACGCTTCAAATCCAGTAGGGATCCAGAAACTAGATGGGAGGATTTTTTCTGGGGGGTCGGTTTTTTATTTATTTATTTTATTCAGTGAGCCTGGTAATTCACAGAATCACAAAGACTGGAAAAGACCCCCAGGATCATCAAGTCCAGCCTATGACCCAATACACCACAACATCTAAACCATGCCACTCAGTGCCACATCCAATCTTCTCTTAAACACCTCCAGGGACGGTGACTCCACCACCTCCCTGGGCAGCCTATTCCAGAGCCCAATCACCCTCTGCGTGAGGAAGTGCTTCCTAATGTCCAGTCTAACCCTGCCCTGCTGCAGCTTCAAGCCATGGCCTCTTGTCCTGTCACTAGCTGCCATGGAGAAGAGCCCAACCCCTACCTGACTACAACTTCCCTTCAGGTAGTTGTAGAGGGCGATAAGGTCACCTCTGAGTCTCCTCTTCTTCAGGCTGAACAGTCCCAGTTCCCTCAGCCTTTCCCCATATGGCTTCCCCTCCAGCCCCTTCACCAGTCTCGTTGCTCTCCTCTGGACCCTCTCCAGCACCTCAACATCCTTCTTGAAGTGAGGGGCCCAGAACTGGACACAGTACTCGAGGTGAGGCCTCACCAGTGCAGAGTACAGGGGGAGGATCACATCCCTAGACCTGCTGGTCACACTATTCTTGATACAGGCCAAGATGCCGTTGGCCTTCTGTGCTGCCTGAGCACACTGCTGGCTCATGTTCAGCCAGCTATCAACCAATTGAACATCTAAAAGGCCAACAAATAGGTAGCTGACACCTCCTTTCTTTTAAAATGTGTTAACAGTTTCCTCCTACTTCCCAACACTTTCATACAGCAGTTGGAAAGGTGAAGGTTCTGTTCCACTTTGTGGCCTGTGCAGAATTGCTAAACTGCATATATTGGATGTTTTCTCCAGGAAAATGTTTAACTCCTGGACTACAGACTGTTCCATGAGAGGCACAACTTTCACATACTTTTGTTGAAACTGTCTTCCTCTGCATAAAATAATCTATCATTTTTTGGACCAAGAAGCTACAAAAACTGTGGTTAAGGCAGTCATCTTAGACAGAAAATGTCTGGGTTCCAATTTCTGCTGCAAGGACCATTTTATCTGTTAGCTGTTACTGGCACCCCATTTTCTCTCCTGTTATTTCAAAGAGGATGAACTCTTTCCTATATGTTCTGGTGTCTTCCTTTGGGGGATTAGTCAAGGCTATAAATCTTAAATTCAGATTAGCACCACAATAAAAGCATTAAGACAGGTAGAGAATTGATAATATTTATTCACAGCATTCTCCTATGGTATTCAAATGTTACAAGCTAAAAATAGCATTCTGTTTTTAAGCAATGCAGTATACAAGCTCCGTAGCTCCAGTTTTAAGCTGTCTAGTTCTTTCCAGGTGTTTTTTAAGGATACGTATGGAATAAACACTGGATTCTCAACTGTAGTAAGGAGAGCAAGCTTTAAAACTTTACAGTACTCAGCATCACCATGCCTTTGGAGTTTGATCCAAAAATGACCTAAGCTCATGAATGAAACAGGAAAAAAGCAAGAGAAGAGTTAAACTTTTTCCCATTGCTAGTGAAGTTCTCACTCCTTCAGTCCTTGTGGAATCAACCAATGTCAGCTGAGTTTTGACTGCTTAAAGGCAGTATTAACACACTAAAAAATTGTTCAACAACCCAAGAACAAAACATGAGTTAAGTTTTGGTGTTGAGGCATTTCAAGAAATTTCCAAATATATCAAACCTGGTATCAGGAAAAAATATAAAATAATTAAATGAAAAGTGTTCTTTAATTAATAAAAGAGGTCATAAAACCCCTAGAATACTGGAGCATAAAGGCTCTGGAATTTACACAGACTTATTAGAGCAGTAAGGTGCATGTACATGAATTAACAATCATACCAGTTACATCTGCAGTGAGAACTTTGGTTCAGATGTGCAGGAGTGTAAGGACTGATTTACTGATGTTGGAGTAGGTTCATTTGGTTGTTTTCTTTGCAGGAACACAGATAATCAGCTGATTATTTAAGAGTACATGTGTATAGTATAACACAGAAATACACAAAGAAAGATATTGCATCATTTAATCAAGAGAATTTTTAAATACTTTTAAAATAAACTATGTATTACACTGATTTCTGACACTGCCACAGTTGGGGTTCAGACAGCATCCAAAATACCTCAGCTGTAACAACATTTCATTTGATGCAAGCCCCAAAGCTCTCAAGAGCATTTGGAGTTCACCAGAGTACTTGATCACAAGCTTTAAAATTCTTTGTCTTGTGATGCCAAGATCTATTGAGTTTTGATGCTTAACAGATCTACAGACATTTGTGACTACACCTTAATACCCTGAAATACTTACATCTCTAAGAGTGTGCTTTTTTTAGACATAATTTCCAAAACAAGGGCTTCTTAGCCACAGCTTAAAACAAAACCCAAACCCAAATGAAAAGGAAGGGATAGTGTCAAGTTGGTGTAAATTAAGTTCTTAATTCCTGATTCCATTTGTATTTGTGCAGACATACAAGTCTATTTACTTGCCCATTTATTAATCTAGCTTGCAAAAATGTGTGTTCTTAGCTACTCTCCAAGTCACTTTTACCAGAACAGCTTTATTTTTTAGATTTGTATCAGCCTAGGATACAAATCACAAAAACATGGCTTAAAAATTGTCAGCTCAATTTAAGACTATAATAATACACTCTACAGCTATTTACCAAATGAAGTCTGAAACTGCAGAACTGTCTTTATCTCTTTGAAAGAAGCTTTTCATCACAATCACAGGACATTAGTGCTCCAAATTGCATCTAATTTCCAAGTAGAGTCTAAAGAGTTTTGATCTACAGAGCCATCAAGCAATCTAGAGATACCTCATTTCAGCCTTTCTCTATTCTGAGAGAAAATTCTTCAAATAGAGAGAAGATTCTTCAGAATGTTCTTGAATGGAAACCACAATTTGAGAATTTTCTTTCAATTCACCAATGTTCAGAATGTGCTGTGAAGCCTAATTTCCCTCCAAAGCTACAGGGAGGATAGCCTTCTCTGTATTTACACGGTAGTTTTTTTGTCCATTCACTTTTTCATTATCAAAAAGTTGCTTAAGTTTGTCTTTTTTTAAAATTTCCTTTCTTTTTTAAATACTGATTATATATAATAGATGGCAAAGACAGTTAGGGAAGCTCTTAAATGTCATGCATCTACCTAAACATAGAAATCTGCCAAGTTCACATCAACACAGTTGATTGAGAGATGGGGAGGAAGCAGTAGTAACAGAAAAACATCAAGTTATCAGGGTTTTGCTTTTTCTGCTTTTTTTTTATTAGTCTGCAGCCTAGTAGAAAGGCAAATTTCAACACAGCCATAAAGTACTTCTTTTCAAAAGCCTTTCAAAAGCCTTTTGTGAATCACACATAGGACTTAAAAGATGATGACCCACAGATGAACGACTGGGCTACTGGCAACTTTCAGGGAAGTTTGTGCAGCCTGAAATGACATCAGCTGGTTCTTCTGAAAGTGGGTGCATTATCAGACACTTAATTATTACATATTCTGATTACTCAAGAAGAATTTGGAGTAGTTCATCCTACTCTAACAATTAAATGAGAGATATGTTGAATCTAGTAAACATGCAGCCAGTTCTGAAACTTATCTTGATGGTAAATGTATGGTTTTGCAAGAGAAACAAATAGGAATGAGACTTTACAAGGGAAGGGGAAAGAGGTAATGTCACCACCTTAACCTTTCTGTATACCCAGCTTCCTTGCAGTCTTTACAGGAATGGATGCAATAGAAGCTATTCAGAAAACTCTAACAGTATTTGTAAAACCAGAACTATACAAAGGCAAGAGTGGATTTTCAATCTTTACTGCTATCTCAAACAGATCTAAAACCAGAATTACTCAGACCTGAAGATATGGGATTTTTTCATAACATAAACTAGTTTCTGGAGCACTAATTATGAATTCAAGTGCAATCCAGTAAATTTATTTTTGGTGAACTATGAAATAAAACTTTAGTTGGTGCTTATTGATAAAGAGTTAGTAAAGAGGACGAGAAAGCAGTATACCAGGGAAAGAGTTCATGAATAAAAAATAACAACAGCTATGAAAAAATAAACCTTTAAAATGGAATATTATGCTTCCTGTGTGTAAAAGTCAATGCATTATTTTCATGCTATGCATGTTACTTCCAATAAAATTCTGTACTAAAAAATTACTAATACTTACATATGCAGACACTCTCAGGACTGTAGAAATAATACATATTTCTTTTGTTTCAGGATTCTTTTGAACACTGCAATACAGGGGAATAATACATACTTAATATGTACAGTAAGCATTGATTATTAGAATCCTTGATTTAATAAATACATTTTTAACATATGCACTGTGTTCTCACCAAACTTTCATCAAGTTCAAATTAATAGTTAAAATTCAACTCATGTCACATTGCCCATGAAAGTGTACACTGACCATCATTAGATAGTGGGGATATTATGACATTTTACTGAAAACTACTGAAGCTATCTTGTCATCTGAGTTGGTTTCACTGTTTTCAGCTACTAAATCACAACACTATTACCCAGGCCTAGAGGACTGCAATATGAACTTTGCATTTTGATAACAATGAGAACTTTATTCATCTAAACATTTTGTAAAAATATTTGCGACACATCCTTCTGAGAAAAAAACCTGCAAAGTAAACTGCATTTTAATACAGACTACAAGAAGTATCAGCAGTACTGGTGAAGAAATGAAAACTTTAGTTAATTTTTAATTAATATATAATTACAGTTTCAGTCCATTTATCTTCCTTGGGAATATTGTACACATAGACAGCTATGCAACTTAAGATGGGATTAGTTCTGAGGTTTTTTTATTTCTAGACTGTTTGTTGTGAAGAATGCCATTTCTTCCATCCCAATTACTAATAACACTTACTGCAAAGCATCCAGACATCCCAACCTGTTTTAAATTGAAGTATTTTTAAATGTGTCATTTTTCCTCAAGACTCCTTTAAATGATGCTTATGTTTTGTCATAAATGAGATCACGTAACTTCTAATTTCACAGATTCCTATTTACATTAACCCACTGTGGAGCAGCTGAGCCACATAAATCCCATACCTATACAGTTCCAGTAATGTGTAGCTCAAAACTGCCTCGTCACAAACAGGCTCAGTTCCTGGGAAAGGTCCCAACATATGCCAAGTTGCTAGAGGCTGTGTGTTAAACAGCCCAGTTGTGCACCACACCAGCTCCAAGCTGCCTATGACAGCAGGCCCCTATCACCACTGCTTTGCAGAGCTTCTTTTTATAAGCACAAAAAAACCCCCCAAATCAAACAACAAAAAAAAAAGAAACTGGCCCTTTGATTAACTGATTTCATCTGTAATGACACAGTCATGTATGATCTTTCCTGTGGTGAGTCAGTAAGGAGGCTTTCTCAGAAAACTTTGTTGCAACTGACATGTTGATGTACTCAACAACAGTGGATAAAGACAGGATTGCTGAAACTGGTACTAGCCCCAGTTGTCTGCTTTACCACCCCTCTAGGGATCCCTCTCTTCCTAGCAGGGATAGCTCAACTGCTTCATGACTCAGCTGCTCAACCACTGCAGTTTACAGACCAGCATGTTCAGGTAAACTAACACGGATGTCACTTTAGGCTAATGTACCAGGCTGTAAAATAGAGCAGTGCAGAAACTGTGTAACTGTCTGTGCTGAACGAGTGACAACTTTCAGAACAACGTATAGAGGGTTATTGAAGTTAGCACTTTCTACCATGTATCACTACCCCCAAAAGCTACAGTTGTATTTAAGTTATTCTGGCTTCATATTCTTGAGTCTGTAAACAATGCTTTTAATTTATAGTTTCTTATTTTTTATGTTATATACATCTAGGATGCCAAAGTAAGGGGTGACAGCAAGTAAGTCTTCCTATTTATCCTACTGTCTTGAGAAATTTCTCCCTTGTGATTAGCTTCCTGTAAGTAATTTTTCAGACTGAGTGTTTATTTCTAGTACTTTGGTTAATTTTTAAGGCAAAATAATGTATCTGCCAAAACCAGATGAGATTGTTCCCTTGCTGACTTGAAATAAAACAGAAGGTTGCTTCTGACAAGCTTGTTTGCTCTCTTTCTGCTTATTTTTTTCTTTCCTAAAAGGCTTTTAAAAAACCCTGTCTTGTCTTTTTGAAGAGCCTGCCATTTCCTTAAAAATAGTCTTAATACTCTACTTTGTTCTTGCAAAGAGTTAACTTCTAAACTATTCACTAAATATTGTATGTGCATCTATTGACATTATAAAAGAACAAACTTCCTCATCATTTCTCAAATGACTTTGGGCTACATTTATATCCTAAACTTACAAACAATATTTTATTAGGCTTTCCAAACACTAAAAGAACAACTCAATGCTTTCACATAATGATTAGACTAAGTTCATCTGTGGGGGCTAATTTTTCAATGCACTAATAATTACAGCAGCTAGTAATTATTGTACTATCCATCTGTTTTTCACCAAGCCTCAAGGCATAAAAATTAAAGCTTAAGAAGAGTATGAGAAGTTTTTAATATCACTTTACAGAGAGTAGAAAGCATCCAATGCAACTGCAAGCCAAGATGAAAACAAAGCAGAAGCAGGATAGCAGTCTAGAAAAGAAGAGGTTAAAGAATAGTTGGTACTCAACAGGAATTTAAAGGTGAACTGTTTGGTAAGCAAAATTTAAGAGACCACTACTGTCATTAGCAATTGTTTACTGAAAATAAGAGGCTCGAGGAAAGCAAATTTCGTTGCTTTATTTTCTGGTGCAGTTTGTGCAAAAATGAAGTAACACAGTGAAAACTATGGACTAGAAATTAGAAATGACATCCAGACAGTGGCATGAGTGTCTCTGTTCAGATCTGCATTGCTTATCCTTTCACTGGCTGTTTCTCTCTAAAGATGGTGGTAACAAAACAGCAACATCATTTTGGATAAACTGGGGGCAGGAGGAAATGAGAAAAAGCAGGAGACAGCCATGATTGTGATGGAGAAGGAAAAGTCTGAAGATCAAAAGCTTTTTTTATGGGACCAACAGAGAATATCAAAGGAGTAAGATAAAAGATTTAGTCAAATTGTGAGTTTTTCAACTGCTACTCAGTGTTAATGCCAGCTCCACTGGCAGTGAGAAACCAGCAGACATTTGTAGGCACAGAAATGGAAACACACATGGTAGATAAATATGGAAGATCAACTATGTGACTTGAACTGAGTAGATGTACTTCAAAACTTTGGAGGATAGAAGGCAAGCTGCCAACAGAAGAAAAAAAAACCCAAACCAAAACCAAACTAAACTAAAAAATCCCCCACTAAAACAAAACCTAAAAGCCAAAACCACAAAACCCCAAACATCTAACATGAAAAAAATAGAGGAATGAAGGAATGGATCTTGAAAGGTTTTCTCCTGATATTTTCTAAAGGACAGAAGTAGCACACAAGGAATACACAGATATACATAAAGGGTCAACAGGGAACAGGTTAAGGGTATAGAAAAAGCAAATCTTGAAAGCAGGAGGAAGTTCAAAGGTAAGCTAGTCCAACCCCTTGCAGTGAGCAGTGACAAGAACTACTTGGACATCCTTCTTGAATTTTACAGCTGGAAAAAGAAGGGAAAAAAGGTTTAAGGAGCTAGGAAGGTAAAGGAGTCCCTTAGAACAAAACTTGAACATGTTTAGGAGAAAACAACTCAACAGCAAAGGGAAGCAATAAAGTGAAGGAACTGAGTGGATTTGTGCTTTATCTGAGGTCAGTTCAACAACAGAAGAGCAGAAAGAACCAAAAAATTTGTCAATGGGAGAAGTCAGCACATGGATATAACCAAAACAAGGCAAAAACTAGGCCTTTTTTTCCTGAATTTGAACCTCTGATCAATCCCCTCTACTCTAAAAAAAAAAAAAAAATAAAATTCCAAAGAATTCCATACACGAGACCTAGCAAAAAATGTGTGTTAGTCCATGTTAGCAGCCAGATTCTACCATCCTTAGTTTTACACTGCAGAATTAAGAACACCAAAATCAAAAAAGAAACAATCAATCAGCTGGAATAAAATATACACAGAACTAAACATTTCAACTAAAGTATTTTGATTTTTAAATCCTAAGCCAAATGCAACTTGAAAGCAGTCCAAGCCTATACTTGCAAGACTTAATTGTTGACATTTTATCAATGACAGTGGAACACAATCTGTTTTTAGTGCCATGCCATGTTTTCAGTAGATGATTACAGAAACAAAATGGGAGTGAATTATAAAATGTCAGTGTCCCAATATGTAATATAGAAGCTTTTTGTGTGACACGTTATTAAAATTGCATGTATTTTGCAATTGAACTGCTACCATTGTTACATGGTATTTTGACAGTTGAAGCAAATAAGCTTGCAGCTTGATTAAATAACAGCCCCATTTTTAAAGCAGTCACGAACAATAAATTTACACATTGACACAAAGAATCTATGCACAGCACACATATACAATTGTATAAACCAGAAAACACTTACCTCACCAAGTCTTTATACAAAGCTTTTGTAGTTTCTAAGTATGGGTCAACTACATCTTCAAACTGGCAAAAAGTTCCTCCAATGCAAAGATGCTTAAAAAGACAGAAGAGAAATTCCTTGCGATCCAATTGGCTGAATAAGGCATAATGGTCTGAATCTTCCACAAGCAAGACCTTGTGGAACAAGAAAATAACAAAGAGGTCAAACAGATGAAACTGTCTCATTTGAGATTAAGTTTCTAAACAATACAACTCTTTTGCTGTACATCACATAAAGTTTATGTTCATATGAAATATATGAACTACAGGGATGGGAATAAATAGTATGTCTCTCTAAATACTTCTTCCAATGATGCAATTATGTTCTAAATGTATAGACAGAATATAAAGCAGAATCATGGCCAGATTTGTGCCACAAAACATAAGGGAAGCTGTTTCAAATATATTGTTATTCACTGGTTAATCACTCATGCTAATGAAATGATCAATAATCTGAAAATAATCTAGCTAGGATGAATACTGCCAATTAGTTCGTCTTTGGTAGCTTTGACTACATTTGATGTTTTACTTTACACAGTTCTCTCACATTTGTAAAGGAATCCCAAGGATCTCCCAGAGCAGATCACTCAAACTCACTTCATTCTTCACTGCAGACTTTGGTGAGGCTGGATTAAGCAGACATGCCATGCAGCTGCCTCTATGTGTCTCACTTGCTAGATGAGCCTCAACACTGCCTACTGTAAAGGTGGACAGGAGTTGTAACTAAGGCATAGCTACAAGACTTTGGAGTCACATCAGCCAAACTACAGATGTCAACCCAGGCAAACTGGTCAAAGCCAGAGTTTAGCACTCTCTGTCCCTCTTCATAACATCATTGCACAACTTGAGTAAAAAGGGGTCAGGACAGCACCTATTGTTGATGGCCACCTCAGGAGCTTGAAGCAAGAGAAGACATGGCACGTAGGAAAGAACCATGGAGTTGTGTAGCTAAGGGTCACCCTCTGAGATAGACAGTTTGCTGTCCCCTATAGTTTACTGTCCTAGGGCACTAACTCATTTAATCTGAAGTTTTTGATGTCATTCCTGCAAGATTTTGACTCTTAATTCTGTCTGCCATCTTAGGTCTTATGAGTAGGAATCACATTCATTTCAAACAAATGTGAATCCTTCAACTTGCAAATGCAGACAGACACATCTCTTCAGAGGGGAGGAAAATGGAAAGAGATTGAAACTCCAATCATTTCTCACTGTAAAGGTTGCCTCTAACTTTCCTATGTCCAATATACTTAATTTTCAGAAAACATTTCACACATACCCAACTTATAAATAAATACATAATATTTTGAGCTGCTAGGCTACAAACCACATCTGATGTTAAAATATGAGCTTGAGTTCTCTCTTTTTCCCAGAGCTTTACAAGACAGACCAGTATTTCAGGCCACATCCTGCAACCAGTGTCACTGGTTCAAATCCATTGCCTTCAAAGGATTTGCCAAGTGCAAATGAGTGCAACTCTATAATTATTAAGTACTTATGTTGATTATATATACAAGGAAGAACAAAATCCAGTTCTCCCACACTACGCTTTGCTAATGCTAAACAAACAGAACAAAAAAAAAAGTTTCAGCTTATGAAGTAAAAAAACCAACCACTTACACTGAATGCATTGATTAAGAGGGTGCCACTCTTAGAGAGACTCTTTCAGAATACTGTTCCCTGACACCTCCACTGTTTGTGTAACAGATTTTACCTTGCAGGCCTGTTCAGGAGTTATATTTAGTCCTTCTCCAGTGCTACACTGAAAAACAATTTCCTTTTTCATAGTTCTCTCTCCTTTGTTTCAGTGAAAATACAGGAAGATGACTTTCCTTAAATGCCTGCACGTATGATATGGGCAGCATTTCTGGCTAGGAATGCTTCAGGATGTGGCTATTGAGTACATTCAATTTCATCAGCTACCTGGTAGACCCACAGCTCTGGGTACCATGGAACCTCTCCGTTGGCATCACTAGTTTTCCCCTCCTAGGCAAATGTGGAGCTGCACTTTCTCTCCATCTCCTCCCCCAACCCTGACTACATCAGACAAGGGTGGGGAGAAGAGAAAAGGAAAAAAAAATAAGGAAAGAGGGCCACCTAAAAAGGAAAGAGAGCCCACTGTGAAAGCAGCCATTGCTTTTACACATTCAGACACTGCAGTGCTGCAGTCATTTCATGGCTACTGATGCCCATTTGCACTGTGGAAAATGTGTATTGTCAGACAAAAAAAAACCCAACTGAAAAAAGTGTTATGGTGGTACCTAACAGAGTATGAAATAATTACATTATTCATTGCTATACTGACCTTCCTTAATTCATCAGCAATGAGAATATCATCATAATAGTCCTCATAACATTTCACTATATCTCCAGTTTCTCTAACAACTCCTTCAGAGTACAGCCGGTCAAAAAATGACATGGAAATCTGTGTACAGGGCACCACTGTGGCTTCAATTTTTGTCACTTTGGAACCTGGAATATAGAGGAAGGCTTCATTCCAAGTCTTTTGCAACAAATAAAATAGGATAATTTCCATGTACTAATGGTTTTACAGTAATTTGTAATTTGATACAGTGTGGAAATAATCAAGTTCTCTAAATGGTTGCGTGGCATATTCCTTAAAAAAGAGCCCTACAGACCACATGACTCAATCACACAGCCCCTCAAACAACAAAGATAGCTAAGAAAGAAACAAGCATAAAGAACACATTAAATCCATCTGAATGTTCCTTCCATGAAGGTTCATATGTCTGCTCCCCCTGTTGGTAACACTATCAACTGAAACAAGTCACAGATGAAACACCATGGGAACTCAACATCACATCAGATCACACCCCTAGGAAAATCACATTCCATAGCTTAAGCCTTAAAGAATCTGAGGACAAAGACCAAATTTGGCATGATGAAGTAAAAAAGTCAAGAGCTAACAGCATCCCACAAAGTAAAAACCAAAATGAACACAGCTCTCACAAATTCTTGATTTGTTAGGTATTATATCTGAACATTTTGGGAAGTTATTTTGTAGCTACTGTAAGCTTTACTAATCAGATATTTCAGAAGATCTAAAAGGCACTATCAGCACTTCCTATATGAATCTGAAGCATTATCTCTGTAATCACCCACTGCAGCATACATGTTTCTGTGATTTTTTCTGCTTTCTGTGCTTGTAAGTCATCCAAGACTTGATCCGGTTGCTCCTAAACATCTAGTGCCATTTGAGATGCCCTACAGTATTTTCCTTAATGAGCTATCAGTCAATAAGGGCACATATCTTCTCTATATACAGTGTTACATCTACAAATCTGTATGCATGGTGTTGGATAACTTACAGCATCTCAAATAGCATTAGATTCCATGTTTAAGAAGCTTTGGACTCAGTCCAGTTCCATCTGCTCTCTACAGTCCAAGTGTTCAGACCAAATGTTAGAACATGTTCAGTGCTCCTCTCCAGTTCCCCCTGACCACCCTTCAAAGTGCTCCTGAACAGGAGAGGGGAGGAGAGCAGAAGTGAGCATGAGCACAAATCAGCGTGCAACATAAGGGCAATGTGTCTCAGCAGAGAGAATATTCACAGCATTCCATGAGTTTCCCTGTGCTTTTCTCCTTGGTAGGTTTCTTTGCTGGGAGGTTGTTCAACAACATGACACTATCAAAAGGCTTTTGACCACACAATTAAAGATAAAATTAAGGGATGTCCTGGCAAACTGATCTACAGGATCTTGAAAAAGCAGTATTTAGGAAATAGCCAAATTTCACTCTAGATGTCAGTATGTCAGGAACAGCAAAGGGATGATGCTTCCTAGAGTACCTATAATTTCATTCTGGTCTTAATCTTTGCAAGTGTAGCACAAGCTAACATTTCTCTTCCCCACACTTCAAAGAACTCCTTAGGATTTCTCCCATATATTATTACATGGAGATTATTCATCCACAGGTTAAGTAGGACTGGCATTTTGGTATTGAAACTCAGGCAAACTGTACCAGTTACCTGAGCAAAAATTAAGAAAAAAAATTAAAGATAAATTACAAGTTGATAGCTTGAAAATTTGTATACTTAAGGTAAAAATACTGGCATGTAATTTTAGAATTATTTTATTTGGCCAATGTGATGTAGACAAAATTTGCTATGGAGAAAATCTCAGCACTTAACTGCTTAGTTTCACATTACCTTTAATAAAGAAAAAAGGTTTAGGACATTCTCCTACCTGTCCACAGAATGACTATAGAAAAAATAAACAAATAACCAAAAATATAAGTCAGAAAAAAACCACATTACTAAGAAAAAAAACCCCCACCTGATTTTTTGTTATTTACTTATGCTTTCTCACACCACCTCACCTTCAGACTCCACTAACTTCTAGTTCTTCAGCTTCCTTTCATAAGGATAGAATTTTTATTTTGTAAGAGATTTAATCAGAGCTAAATCAGCCTCTAACATAGAAATTATTTTGTAAAGACCTATGAATCAAAAATTGAGTCAAGACGAATAAAAATCAGATGTTAAATGACTTGATAAAAAAGAGAAATCTTACATTTTCACAGTTATTGAGCTCAAAATTGAGCTAGTTATAGACCTTCAGATTGTTGGGATTTTACTGGGGGAGGTGGAGAAAAGGAGACACTTGGGTGCTGAAACAGGATTTTATGAAAATTTTCATCATGGGGAAAAAAAAAAAAGAGTGTTGTAATCTATTTATTAGTTCAGAAAACCAAACTATAAATGGAAAAGTTTAAATATACTGGAAGCTTCTATTCTCTCTCCATTTTAGAGGTGAGATTTGAAATTGGAGATTCAGAATTTCCTGGAAAAGAGTGACCAGTTTTAATAACACTGTAAAAGCAAGCAATAAAATAGGAAGAAGAAATGCCTTGACAACTCTGCGAGTGGAAAACAAAGAGCTGAGAAGTACTGAAGCAGACAAAGCTTCTTATAACAGCTAGCTCTGACATATCTATAAAGTGATGCCAGTGTGCTTTTAAATGAACATGTTGCATATTTAGTACGTGGCAGATAAATCCTAGGTTAGGTTTATTAAGAATTCCTCCAAAGTTTAAGAAAGATTTTTACCTCAGGGAAACATCTTACATAGATTCTATAGTACATACATACTGCAAGCTCAGTGCTCTATACTAAAAAGTTGGTATTTCAAGAGTAAAAGGTGCAGGTTGGTGAATTATAGGTTCAAATGACATCTACAGTTTTTGCCAATGACAACCTGTAACAGTAGTCTAAAAAACTACTGATTTAAGATTACCTTCCAGATTTTAAAACTTAATTCCAAAGCCAGCAATCATTAGAGCTTCAAGTACATAGGGCAACTCAAGAATCTTTCTTAGGCAAAGAATAAATTTGTATTTACACAAAAAGACAGTAATCTTATCCCTTTGAAGATAACTTTCCAAGTGTTAATTGAGCTTGCCCAGCTACAGTCCTACCTCCCCAACACTGCTGACAGATGCAAGGCCAGTAATGTGTCCAAGGAAAAAAAACACTATTTAGGTTTTCATTGCAGCCATATAAAAATACAAGACTCAAAACATAAGCTGGTATGCATCAAATTTGTTCCTTTTGCTGCTTCAATTTTAGAATTATGAGAGTAACAGATGAAGGGAGGGCTTAAAGCCCATGACAGAACTATCAGGTACTCTGCCATGCAGCCAGGAAGAGGGAGAAAATATCCCTACTACAAAAGGCAAAAAAGTGTAGTGTGAGAATAAGTTATTTAAGCATCTGACCAGATGAAGCATCTTAGAGAATATCCTTGTGTATTGTTTACCTAAAATGCTATATTTCAAATCAGGTTAAAGCTGGAGTTCTTGACACAATGTACTATTGTGAGATTCAGCCAGGAATCCCAACACATGGAGTAGCTGAGAAGTAGTTGCATTCCTTGGGGACCCCGTGTTTTATGCCACCTTTTGGTCTAACAGATGCAGGCTGAGGGTATTACAGTCTGATAATATTAAGGTGAGGATGAAAAGCAGTCAAGAGAAATAAAAAATGAGATTAGACACAGGAGAAAAAGTAATAAGGAACTTTTTGAAACAGATTTTAGGAAGAGGAGACAGGCAAGTACCAGAGAAGAAGTAGAGATAAATAAGAAAGTGAAACCACGCCCACTGAGTTAAAAAGCAAAATAAGTTCTTAGTGAGAAGGTAAAAGGGGAGCACAGCCTGGAAAAAGACAAAAGATTATGAAAACAAATGCTCTCATAAAGTAACAGTATACTGATGTTTTATATAATGCTGACATCTTTCTGTGAGTCCATAAATATTTTCTTCCCAAGCTCATGGTGGGGAGAAGAAGGGAGGTTTCTAAGGCTTACATTATGCATCTAAAATGTTCCCTCCCTGCAGAAAACCCCCAGCATTTTTGTTTGCAAGAGAATGCATACAGTATTTGAATCAACCTAGATGAAGTTTTCTTCAGATTTTCTAAAGCAAAATAAGTCCATTTCCTGTATTTTCTTTCAATAGGGACTTTTTAGAAGAGTAACTCCATAGTGACAAGTAAATGGTATATCTAGATTAATATATCAGCATGTCTGAAGAAGAAAACACTAGAAGATGATTTTTTACCTCCTCCCACTCAAAGCTAATTCTTACTATATTTTCAAAAAAATGCACAGGAAGACTAAGTATAGAAAAATGTGCCAACATTCCTCACCAAAAATAGGCAAAGAATGGGAAGACGACATTTTAAGAGCAAATGGGCTATACCAGCTGTTCAGGATTTAGAAAGGGAACCCTTCCAGTCCTCAGAACAAAATGTGTTACTTCTGTGCTGAGGAAGACTGAGCAGAATCAGGAGTTAAGCTGAGATACTTGGCAAGTGGCCCTCCACTCTTAACATGAGGTATGTAACCTCCTCACCTTCACTACAGGGGCTGGCAAGTCACAGGCTACACAGATAGCTTAAAAAAAAATCTTGCCTAAAGTAGGAAAAGGTTTACCCACAGTTTGAAAGAAATGTATTTTCTTTCTGCTTGCCAGAGTGATAAAGAGGTACCTGAAAGAGGACTTGAGATATTTTTTGCATCCTATATATTCTAACTGCTTTAACAGTTGGGTACAGTGTTTAGAAAAGGGATTTTGCTAACAAGAAGGTGGCAATGTCTACTGCCATTGTATATAGTGAGGAAAACCTATGCCAGCTCCAGAGAGCTGAAATGGAAAAGTTAGAAAATTTCCACCATTCCATTAAATATTTACACACAGTAAAGTATCTGAAGACGAACCAAAATAACTGAGAATTTCCCACTACCACCTTTTAAAAGATTCCTATTAAAGAAAATCACTTTGGAAATAGCAGAGTTCCCATTATGCATAAAATCCCATGACATTACTGCATGCAATCTCCATGACATCTTGTGTGCCATTTATATAATCAAATATACAGTTGCAAAGTGGCACCCTAAGATTATGTGTTATTTGCTTTTGGCCTCTCTCCCTTAGCATTTCATCTCCATCTACAGACAAAATCAAGTGTTATAAGCAGTTAATGATATGGAAGCAAACTAAAAGCCAACCTTATGCCATGACTGCAACTACAGTAACCTATCCCAGGGGGTTTTTTTGTGCCCAGATCACTTTTGCTGTGTAGACAGCACATTTATACAAGCTCAGGGCCATACACTTAGTATCTAATCTTTTGCTCTCTCAACTTAATTTGTACCAGAGCAATAATCTCAGATCTGTCTCAAGTAAGGTGATTGCATCTGAAAAGTGTCTTTCTCCAGCTATTTGCTGAATAAGGTAGTACTGTAAGTCCACAAGTAATGCCATTGATTATGTCTGGATACATGATCAGGCCAACAAGATGTCACAGACCATTTAAAACAATTCTAGTAGCTTGGTCTATGGACTGATGCAAGGCTCAAGGGGAAAAAAAAGGGTAAAATGAGTGAATTTACTAACAAACTAGGTAAGACTACTTAGTAAAAGAAGTCATTCTTCAAGATATTTCTATCAGATATACATGTGTATGAACTGTCATTATTACAAAATGGTAAATTAGAGGAAAATAGTTACAATACAGACTTATTTATTTAAGATTTAGTTTTTTTTCTAAATTTACCCAATGTAGTCCATTGTCCTGAAGCTGAGAGCACCTTTAAACTGGAGGTCACATTTTGATCATTAAAAAATGCCTACAATATTCAAGTAAGAGAATACAAGTTAATGAAATTAAACATACAATCATGATTTATAATGCTTTGGATATGTTTTTGTAACTTTCTGTAGCCAGTATCTTTTATGTCTTCAAGATACTTCATGTCTATTTTTAGATATGCAGTATTAAGGTTTTACAGTAAAGCAATTCTAGTCCAAGAGCATACGAAAAGTTTGTATGAAATCCTTGGAGGCACAGAAGATGGAAGAACAGATGCATGCAATATTGCTGAAGTGAAAAATGAAATGCTAAGTATGATTGTAAAATCAACATTTTATAAACAAATTTGAAGCTTGGAGCAGTGTAGAGACACACAAAAATTATTAAACAGGTACAGAAATTCATAAGTTATTGAAGGCACGGAGAACACGTTGCACAGCAAGATTTGAAGTGTTTAATCTTGTTGATTTATCAATTAAGAAAAGGAGACATGCATAGTAATGTTGGTAGCTGACAAGTTTAAATGATACATAAGCCAATTAAAACCCCCCACTCTTATGTATATGCATGCAAGCACTGAAGAAGGTACTAAAATTGATGGATTTTTGAGTCTCTGCATTATCAAATCTCTTTATCATGTCTCTGGGATATGGAGAGATCAGGCTACATAATGTAATGTTCCCTTTGTTCTCAATTACCTCACAGCTACTCAGAGTTCATAATTTCATAGGGATAGTTTTACATCTTTAATTCAGAAGAGACAATCATTGAGAATGCAAATGCATATTTTGTTAACTTCAATCATTTGAATTGTTTATCAGTGGGAGATGAAACATCAGTGCATTTCTGTGTAAATGTCTTTGAAATACACAGGCTCAATTCTTTATCCACAATAATAATATAAAGTAGACACACAACAAATCAAAGAGTTGTTTTTAAAGTAACAGGTGTAAAAACCACACTGATTTTAAAAACACAATTATTATTTTTTTCTGTCTGCAAATAGATGAACAGATTGGACTTTGCAGACAGCAAAAGTAGAGGGGACAAATCAACAAGAGACTCGAGTCTCAAAAAGCTAAGAGCCCCACACTCCAGTGTAAAGCAATGGCATCCAGTAAATGTTAAAATCTTGTATTTTCAGACCTTTGGAGCATATGCACATCTAACTGTGACAGAGCAGTAATAGCTGTGCACAAGGGTGTCAACTGCATGTACACTAAAGTCTCCTTCTGCATGGCCTTCTCAACATTAAACATGTTGGCAAAGATCATCACCCAGTTCAGATTCCCCTATTTTTGGGAATCTTGAATGACCACATTGTTCCCTCTTAAAACAGAGTAACATTAGTACAGACTAAAGTATTTTTACTGGACAATACAGCTACCCCACAAATCCTTCAGCATCACACCTACATCACCTACTTTCAAGGAGACAGTGTGCAGGCCATAGCATGCTAACACTGCTACCGTGTTTGCCATTATGCAGTTTTCCAATAGCTACAATTTCATTGAAGAAAAATCAACTTAAAATATAAAAACTACCATAATGAATTCATCCTTTTGATAAGGCTTAAACTGCTGATCAAAACTGAAGGCTTGTGCTGTGATCCTTCCTTGCATGGACCTGAAATGAAAAATGAGATGAAATATCCTGCAGACATGCTAAGTATCTATTCACTCTGCGGATTTGCCTAGGTACATTACATAAAGTCCTATTCTGCTCAATAATTATATTCTTCGCTTTCTTTTCATTCTTACTTACAACGGCCTCCCGCCCCTCCTCGGAGGGGTGACGGAAGCACAACCGCTGCATCACAGCAACGCTGCGAAGCTGAGATAGATGTTGGCTAACTCTGGACGACAAGAATAAACGCCCTGCTCCTCAGAACAAGCGTTTTCCGTGCCTGAAATACACCCAGGCGACTTCCAATTAAGGAGAGCGGGGAGACAGACACACGAACCCGCAGTCACCNCCCGATTAAACATCAGTCTGCTCTCCCCTCCCTTCGTGTGATCTCCATGCACCAGGAGAACTCTGCCTTGCCAAGGGAGAGCCGAGCAGAGCGGCATGCGAAGGCAGGGACTGCCACTGCGGGCTGAATCAGCGGCACCCCAACAGCGCCATGCCAAAACACATTGTGAAAGGGGCAAAGCTATGAAGCTCTCATGAATCAGGGCTGCTTCTTGCTTCCCAGGGTGTTGAGCCATTTGGGAATAGGGACACCCTGCTTTCAAGCTCCCCAGTGGAAAATAAAAGGAAGATTCTTTATTATGGAAGTTATTTTTAAAAGTCCAGTAAAGCAAGAGACACCTTGCAAAATCTGGGGAGAGTTTAAAGCTGCTGCACATCTCACACTGTATCCTTCAGCAATCCACTCCTCTCCAAAACCAGCTCTCACTTTGCTGGAAATCTTCCAAAGTGTCATTTTCCCATTAATCTACTGCTCAGGATAAACAACAGCCCCACTTCTAAGTTTAGCAGTGGTTTTGATCGTTTCTAACTAAAAAGAATAAAAATTAAGCTGAGTCAGATTTAATTTGCTTAGAAACCAGAAGAGTTCAGCATGGTGGGGAGTAAAGCACCCTTTGGCTCATCAGCCTCTAAAAGACATTCTACAGGTTTAACTTACAAGATATGTTAGTCAGGCTTGTACCAAAGGAATCTAAAAGAAATAGGAATCACAAGCCTCCTAAGTAACCGTGTTTTAACATAGTTTTGGTAGAGTTCATTATTCACTACATACTAAATTTTGTACAAGAGTGCTCACACCAGCAGGCTGCAGCTCAGCAGACCAATTCTGTAGCAGCTATGTGGCATTTAAGGAGCTATTGCAATGTATTTTCTTCATTCTATTTTCTCCAAGTGTTTTCCCACATGCTTCCATTCCCACCCCCCTCCAAATTTTACTTATAACTAAACATCAACAGAAAATAAAGCTACACTATACTTCAAGATGTTTAAATGGCAGGGACACTTCAAGAGGAGATAAAGAAAAATGTGCCTTTCGTCTTATTATTTAAATGCCATCTAAAGAGGAGGCAACTGAAACAAATTAATATAACCTTATTCTCAACACTTCTCCACTTACTCCAGCACTACCTCATCTGTTAAATTGCTCTTGCCACTGATATTACTAGCCAGAGATTAAATAGCCAAAGTGAAAGAACTGGTTTGGGCAGGGAGTGATGCATAGTAACAACTACTAAACATACATTTCAAGTTGTGTAGACTCAAATACAGGATTAAAAGAAAAATCAAAAGAGTGGAACTTTAGGTTTTTGGGGGCAAAAATTCCTACTGATTTTCTTGAGGATTTTCTCTGATTAAAGTGTTGAGTCAACAAATATATGTTTAAATCCTGCTGAAATCTAGAGTGTTTAAATGCTCTGATGAATCATGAGTAAGGAAATTAGTAAGGACTTCAGAAGTGGCTCAGAACAATCAGGACAGGAAGCTCTAAACTGTGGAATTAATGTCTTCAATGTTGTGCCATCTACCACTTTTAGCTTTATAATTCAACGTTTCCAATTTTAAGATGTTTACAGTAATAAAAGTTAAACTTTCAGGTTAAACACTGACCTCATTATCTCTGATATCATTCATAATAGCCTGAAGTAGGCAGTCAGGCATGGTACTCACAAACATTTACCTTGTTTTTTCAAAAAGTTAAAGATTTTATGGTCTCTCAGAAGATATTTGGAGGGTGGAAAATGTATTTTTCTGCTACAGAACAAGGTCTTGTAAGTATATATTATCAAGCAACAGTAGTCCCTCACTTTTGACCAGGCTAATTTTCAGCATTATTTGGTTTTCACATATTTGCTTATATGCAATTTTGAAGAGTTTTACAGTCCTGAATGAACTGTGGGCCTTAAGTGCAAAGCAAACAAACCAACCTTCCCACGGTAAACGAAAATCAACTTAGAGAGGAGCAGCCCTGCTGTACCTTTGCAAAGCCCATCAGTCTTTAAGGCAAAGGTCAGCTGGTGACACAGTGGCAGCCATTCCAGTCAGGAAGGTACTGAAGAACCTGAACTGCAGCTCCTCCCTCCCTCCTGCAGAAGTCCTTGCTGAGAAGTCTTCCATCAGCATTGCTGAGGAACAGTTAAGCCACATGAATTAGCTGAACAGAGGAGGAAAGAGATAACAATTAGTATGCATTTGTGAAATAAATGAGTCTTTCTAGACTAGAGGAAAAGTTTGATGGAGAGTAAATGAAAGCCCAGATCCTGCATCTTGTCTGTCACAGGGACTAGAACAAGCCCCCTTCACACTACAGTGAAGTGAAGCTCCTGCAAAAGCTTTACAGGGTATCAATGTCCAACTCTAGGCACTGGTACTGATAAAAGAGTCCAGGTCCAGCTCTGCAACAGAGACATAAGCAAATTAGAAGCCAATTAAAATGATTGCAAAACTCACCAATAGGAAAGACTGTGGAAGGTCTGAATTTTCCCTTTTCTCCATACTCTCTGAGTGTTGCCTTTCAGGAAACCAAGGCTGCAAGGCAGAAGTCCTTCTATTTGAGGGCTTATTTTAAACCTTTTAGTCTAAATTCCTATGCAGATTTATTTCTTGCTATTGTTTTCAGTTGTGTAAGGATATCTAATCTATTCTATTCTTCCCAGAAAGGGGAAGAAAAGATGAGCTCCACTGTAAATTCCTTCTTCTGGCCTTTGGAGAACTGAAGAAGTCAGTTCCCAATGTGACCACAAAGCTTGTACTGCAATTTAAGCAAGTAATTTAGCACTAGACCCACAAAGGCCATAGAAGACAGCATAGTTGGGTTGGGATACCCATCAAGATCCAGATTCTTAGTTACATGTCTGTTACTTCAAAGTGTGAATAGCTACAGAGATTGCCCCAAAAGCCCCACTCTAAGCAATATGATGCCTAAACTAGCCAACAGGAAACACTATCTGATAAAAGAAGTTTCATATGAATTATGAGAACAGAGGCATGCCCTTGGATTGAAGTATTCCTGATTTCAGTTGAATACTCTAAACCACAGTTGTCTTCCTAATGGTGGTGTAGTTTGTCTGAGGAATATTTAGACTGGAGTGATGAATGTTTGGCTATGAAGGCCCTCCTAGGGGAAAAGAAAAGAATCAGAGAAGCAACATTTAAAGAAATTATTTATATAGTAATAGACCAAGAGATCCTTGTCAAAATATAGACTAGTTGTGGTTAAAATAAGAGAGTTTGTAATCAATCTGAAGGAAAGGTGTCAAGGGCTTTTTATCCTATAAGCAAAACACAGGTAGGAAAAGCATAAGGTGCAGTAAATAAACCCATAATTTCCTTCAGAGCTTACAAAATCATCTTCTGAATGCATTCAGAATGGAACAGAAGCTGATGTTTATAATTCTATCTAGAGATATCCACACATTTCACAAAACATTATTTAATTTTCTAAAGAGCTTGTAAGCATTTCCTTATTCCATAACCACAGAGAGATTTTTGCAAAGACTATTCTAACAGAACTTACTGTGCCTGACAAACTGGAATTGGCTGTAAGGTCTTTTTTTTTCTTTATTTCCTTCTAAGGTAAATTGGAGATAATTCTTAAACAAGCTTAGCTGTGAGGTTTGTTTAAATTTGGTTGTTGGGTTTTTTTTCTTTCCTTACTAGCCATTTCTTTTCTCCATTTTAGGTCCCTGAAAATGTTTCAGATGCTATTCTCACTCTAGTTATTGATTTCTGCCTTTTATCTGAACAGCAGAAGGATTATTCATATGTGAATATCTCGAGATGCAAACAAATCACTCATTCTTGGTGAAGAATTAGGTTTTCAACCTTAATACATAATTTTAAAGAACATGAAAGTTAGATTTAGAATACATGTAGAGTTAGTAAGGGAACAGCAGAGTATTCAAGGAATAAGCAAGAGGTCTCAGTAAGCAATTTTTTATACCTATATATTTATATATTCTCATTTGTCATAAATTAGATCAATGAAGCCAAATATCCTGTGAACTGTAATTCTGGCAAATCATGTGTCTGTAAGATAAGTTTGATCAAGTTGTAAGCACTGAAGGTCACAGTAGGTATGTAAGGTGCAGAGAAGTACTCAGATTTTAACACAAAAACTTCAAACTCATTGGCATCTGGTTACCCAAGGAAATTGAAAACATAGAGTTAACTTATTCCTATTCATCATGCAGCTAACAAGCAACTGAAAAAGCTGACAAGCTCTACCTCTTCCCCTGTGAGGAAAAATAAACATAAAATTAATGTGAATCCTGTTCATTTTTAACTTCTTCCTTATTCCTGACTTCTATTTTACCATTTTATTGACTGTGTCCTAGTGAAGCATTGATAGTAAACCTGAACACTCCTTGCAGCATTATCAGAATATATAGACATCTCAAATTTCCATGCTATCATTAGTCAAAACTCCCTGGCTAGACAATACAACAGCCTGATTTGTGGGAAAGGTGATGCTAAGAGCCCTGACTTGGCATTAAATGGAATCAGAATTGTTTGCTCCTTTTCATCTCATTGAAGATACAGACTAGTTGGCTGTGTTTGCACTGCTGAGATGATTCAAGCTTTGAGGCTGAATAGTAGTGACTGGCTTGTGTCCACACTCCACAAGTGACTTCTCTTAGTTACAATACAAGTGGTCCAAAACAGTCAGGGAGAGCACTAAGAATTAAGCACTGTGTCAGTAAGTGTGAATGCCTGAGCTCATCACCTGGTCCTTTTTGATTTAGCAATGTAGATATGGAGTTCTGGAGCCATCAATACAGAAAGGACATGGAGCTGATGGAGCAGGTCCAGAGGAGGCCACGAGAATGCTCAGGGGCTGGAACACCTCTGCTCTGAGGACAGGCTGAGGGAGCTGGGATTGTTCAGCCTGGAGAAGAGAAGGCTTCAGGGGAACTACTAGTGACCTTCCAGTACCTAAAGGGAACTTCCAAGCAGGCTGCAGAGGGCCTGTTTGCAAAGGCCTGCAGTGAAAGGACAAGGGGCAATGGTTTTAAATTGGAGAAGAGTAGATTTAGACTTGATACTAGGAAAAAAATCCTCCCCACGAGGGTGGTGGAACACTGGCCCAGGTTGCCCAGGGAGGTGGTTGAGTTCCCATCCCTGGAGGCATTGCAGGTGAGGCTTGCCAGGGCTCTGGGCAACCTGCTCTACTTGGGGATGTCCCTGCCCAGTGCAGGGGGGTTGCACTAGATGACCTCCAGAGGTGCCTTCCAACCCAAACCATTGTAGGATTCTATGATACACCCTTAGTAAAAAAACATCCAGTTCCTAGGAAAACTTAAAACCAAGCAATCAGAACAACAGAGACGCTGAACCCATTAANCTGCAGGGGGGTTGGACTAGATGACCTCCAAGCAATCAGAACAACAGAGATGCTGAACCCATTAGATGTGTGAGTCTGGAGGGGTACCTGTCACAGCCTAGGAAGAGGGCTCCTCCTTAGGGTTCTCAGTAATATTCATGTTTGGAGAAGGAGAGCAAAACCTTCCCTCTCCAGAACATGGTCACAACAATTAGGGATCACAAAGAACTCTGCTGCAGCCACACTTAGAAGAATCACATGTGCCTTGGTATAGCCTAGGCAGCTCTGGCAAAGGCTGGTTACCACTCTGGCATGTATGTACAAACACTCACACACACATTTGTATATGGGAGACAAAATTCATATGCATAGACATACAGAGAGAGAGATGAAATAGAACCAGCACTGCTCTCCAGTTTGTGCAAAACCAGCTTGTACTATGACACTCAGTATAATTTTCAATTGCTGCTAAGAAATCTTCCCAACAATGGAGCCATTGATTTGAATATGATCCTTGAGTATGAGAGGTTGCCCTGGGCTGCTGTTGGGAAGCTGCTTTGCAGGCTGCCAGATAGGTCTTTTTGTTGTGTAACACCAAGGGTGGCTTAGGACATTAGGTTATCTGAAATACTGGTTAGTCTGGGAGAAACCAAATCCAATGTGAGTCACACTCATGCAGTACCTTCATCAAGTGTGGGGGTGGGATGCTGGCACACATCATCTCTTAGTCTCTGCCTAGTTTTTCCCAGTCCAGAAACAATTGATCTTGCTCCAGAATGGAGCTTGAAAGTGAACTAACCTTCAGGACATAAGACTTGGGCACAAAACTCTAGCTGATACCAACAAAGCACTATATATGTACTTTTTATCTACTAAATCTGAAAAAAAAAATAATTCCTACATGTTATATCTTTTCCAACCTCAATGATTCTGTGACTAGCAAGCCAGAAGGGCTGCTATTGCAGTACAGTCTGAACTCTTCTGGAAAAAGCTTGCAAAGCAATGAACAGCACAGAAAAAGTGAGCAAGATGTTCCCATTTCCTCAGGTTCCAGAGAGCAAAGGTATATGATATGAAGCTGAGATAATCTGAATCCATTCCAAAATCTGTTTTAATCTGTTAAAAATATTGTGCAACAATTCTGTACAGTGAGGCCAGGAGCTGATTGAGAGGATGTAGCATTATTTCTTCTAATCTCCACTAGGAGTTCAGGCAGAGGTGACTAAAAGGAAGGTGTAACTACAATCCCACAATAGGAGGTAAGGATGATGTGTGTTGCTAATTCAACATAGAAAGACTCAGCTGTTGTACCTTTACTGGGGAGAAACACGTCCTATTTTCACCGTACAAGTTGAACATACCAAAGACATGGCTGTCAATCTTCACAACACCCACTTTCCCCCATGGCCCTGAACAGCATAGTGTTGACTGTCTTTCTATGTGTGATATGCCTGATCCATGTTCTTTGCAACAGGAGATGCTATTTAACAGCAGTTTTCCATGATATGGAGCTGGCTGCCAGCTGAAGATCTTCCTGACGTGTTTGTGCTGCTCTGTCACCTCACCTACACTCAGCTGTTTCATAGATGCAAACTGGCCTTCAAATTTGGGTTTCAGCAGCCTCTCATGTGACACATGCATCAGCTGTCTGGGAGAACACAGCTCACGGGAGTATTACTACAGAGCTGAATATCTGACAAGACTGTGAAGAGTAGGCTAATTGCACTATGTGCTTATTTACACAAAAGGCAGTGCAGGTAGAACTGGGAAGTGGCATGGCTTGGATAATGATAAACACTCCATGTTTCAAAGGAGTATGAAAAAGTGGTGATGACAGCTGGGTAGCACTTAAGTTACTTTGAAGCCAGATGCCTCCTGTATTCCAGATAAATTGTCCTTTAATCTGCTGAGAGCCGTGCTGGATTTTGCTGTGCTCTGTGTGACTTCATCTCTTGCTGTGACACTCAGAGACAGCCTCCTGCTGAGGTAGCAGAATTGATCTGCAGGCTTCAGAGCTGCATTGTCAACACATGCAGCTGGGCCAATCTATTTCCTAGTGTGGTGAGACTGGAAAAGGTCCTCCATTTTCTTTTTACTGATGGTCAGGCCAAATTGGCTGGCAGCACTATTGAAACATTAATGAATGTGCTGTGCATCCTCTTCTGTGTGCACAATGACTACTCAACTGCCAGTGAAGAGCACGTTCCAGGCCATGTCTTTATGACCTTTCACTTAGCACAGAAGCTCTGGGGATGACAGGAAGGAAAGTAGCTCTCAGGATATTATTGTTATTCCACCTACAAATGGTTCTTCTGCACTGGAAGAACACCCCTTTGGTGATGATGTATGATTTGCAGATAATAAGCTATTTTGGAATGACTGAACTGTGAACAAACATAAATATGTGAAAAGGCATTTTAAGCTGTGTCTCCACAAATCTTTACATGTAATATGCTTGAGTGTGATGTTTTGATCCAGTAATCATTCTGAGACTTATTAAGGCTGGAAATATAAGCTATAGTAAGTGCAGATTGAGACCACTCTCTGTATTTGACCAGCTATTTTCCTGAGAAATTCCTGACCTAAGTGTGTGACAGAAGCTTTCTTTCTTAAATAACTTTATGAATGTTTGCTGGCATGGCAAATCAAAAGAACAAGATACAATAGCCTCTTGGTATAAATCTCTGTTAATGAGATCAGGACGAGAAACCTCATTGTTCAATTCACATTCTGGCTGAACGCAATCTGCTTCTCAAATTATAAATCAGGGGCAAGACACTGTACCATTGTGTAACCCTACACCCTGGCTCTGGAATGTTTCCTAGTCACAAGAGGATTGTCATCATTTCATTTAGGAGAGAACTATCAAACAGGCTTGGTCCATATTTGGTCTACAGCCTCCCCCTCAAGTGAAGACAAATCCCCCCTTGCAGCAGGGTATTTTTGTAGCAACAACACAGAAGCATGCATTAGAGCCTGCCACATCCCGCAATCTAAAACCAAAATCAAAGGTTATTATGTCTGTCGCTCTCAGAAACAGTGCTAATTAGTAAGGATTAAGAATTTGTTTATATATGCTCTATATATTTCTATCCCTCTAGAAAACAGACACACATGTCTAATAAGATCATTGAATTGGAAGGCTTAGTTGTGTCTGCAGAGGCACATTGTGTGCAAAGCTCTGCTGTCCCACAAGATCTTACATCACATTCTGCTCAGAAAGCAGATTCCTTCTGGTGATCTCAGTCAGAGAGAGGAACTGAATGGCAGTGTGGATGGTGCAGTGATTTAGAGAGGTCTGATGGACATAATTGCTTTCACATTTTCATCCAGCTTTCTAAAACCTCAAGAAAAAGGAAAAGGACTTACTGTATTTATCAGTGGCTAAGGAGCTGTCTAGGAAATCCCAAGCTCACTCTTTAGCTCCATCAAATGTAGGTTATTATACTCTTCAATGTACAACCTTTCAACCAAGTCACCTTCAATTCCAGGTAGGACTCAAGTCTATAGGAAGGCTCTTCAGGAAGGGAAATCTTTGCAGTACCCTCAGTCCTAATAGCCTGTGGCTGTACAGAACTACGTAATAATATAATAATATATTTTTTTATATAATATAATTTTTTAAAAATTCCTACATATAGAAAAAGCTGGGAACATCCATCTGAAGACTAACCATCAACTAATGGGAACAAAAGATCTTGTTGGCTCTTCACAAGTGCTCAGAATCCAGCAGCTGCCTCAGTCCTCTCTTTTAGTGCACATTCCTGATGACTGAGTGTCTGTTTAGACACCTAAACAAAAACTATACTTCATATTGTCAAAAGAGCCAAAATGATCTAGGAAACAAGGTTATTATCTTTGAGTTAAAGCCTGTAACCCTAAATCAAATAACTATTTTGGAAATCATTTTCTAGACATGTAAATGCAGGCATTTCCTAGAAATATAAAGCAGAATTTGGACGGAATTCTCTTGGTGTAATTGAGGAAGGTGACTCATGGGCTTTGCTTTTGCCACCTAAAGCAATTAACAAGAGAAGACACCTGGTTAAGCTAGTGTTCTGGCTTGCAGACTAGCAGGGTTAGTTTTGATCCATGGCCTCTGGTATTTGAATTATTTGCTTTCTCCTCTCTTAATCTCTGTGGGGAAACTTTCTTTCGCTATTGAACTCTTCAATCCCGCTGGAATGTCGCAGTGTACTGCGTACAAACACAGACCTTCAGTATTTTCAGTGCAAACCAATTGTGAGTTCCAACTCAGAAGGCCTTTGTTCATTTGAGAATTTTACATGTATTTGAGCACCAAAGACCCAATAAATACTAACACACATCAGAATCCTTTAGGCATGTGGACTGCAGCTGTAGTTTCCCTTTTCTGGCAGCACTGTCAGAGCAGATGGCAAGAGCCATCATAAGACACCAAGTTTCTGTAATTTTGATCTTTCAATACAGTTTATCTTAACAGACTCCAGACTGAAGTCAGCCTATCAGATTTTTCCTCCAAAGATGCTGCAATGCCTAGCTAAAGGAGAAAGGTAGCATTATTCCATTGTTTATAATATTGTTTGAAAAAAGTCAGTCTTTCCCTAAAATTCCTTTGCAAAATTCCAGCTCCTAAGCATTTGCCACCTATGTAGCTTGCCTTAGTCCCAGCTGACACCAGGCACCACCAGGTAGCTCTAATTCCCTGATAAAGTCTCCATTGTTATGGTGGGCATATGTTTTCCTCTTTCCTTTTCACAGGCTGGCTCCCACCTAACCAATCACAGAATCATAGAACAATCCCAGTTAGAAGGAACCCACAAGGATCATCAAGTCCAACTCCCATTTAGGCACAGGACAACTCCAAGATCACAGGAGGTGACTAAGGGCAAGTGACTCAAGTGTCTTTTAAACTCCACAAGATTTGGAGCCATGCCCATATCCCTGGGGAGCCTATTCCAATGCTCCACCACTCTCTGGGTAAAAAACTTCTTTCTTTTTTCAATGATAGCACTTATTAAAGATAGTGGTACTATGTTCTTGGTATGATGGGGAATAACAGAGCTTTGAAAATACTATTGCCAAATGATCTTTTAATTGCTTCTTTTGGGAAGATGCTTCCATTTAGAGAAATTCCAGTGTCCCTCTGGGCGCATTTTCCCATGATTGCACTTGTACAGCACTGAGCCCACTCCTGAAATACAACTCTTCTAAGCTCCTGGACACTCAAACAAAGACTAGCAATAACACTGTCTGGGGCTCAGGCACATCTCTGGTGGAAACATGGTAGTGCTTATCTCCCCAGACAAATCCCATAATTCTTCCTGCATAGATATGAATGGAAAATCAGGTATCTATAAATCCAAAGATTTAGTAAATTGCTTTTAATGCTTCTTGCAGCTAATTACCAGCCTACATTTGTTGACTGATTTGATGCATTTATGTGCCTTCTACAGCTTGTTTCAGTGTTTATCTACTTTATACTGAAACCTCAGAGGAAGAACAAAGAGGGGAAGTTAAGAAGTTATCACTCCTCAGCAGTTAACTAACTTCACAGACTTAGGTATCATGCTAGTTAACTAACAAAAGGCCTTTAACACTGACATAACAATACAGTTTATCACCAAACACACCAAATCTATTGTAATATTCATTGTCATGCTACAGTTTAAAATTCATATATAACCAATGTGTAATCTACCAATCCAAGACTGCAAAACCCAAACTGTTCCTCCAACAGAGCAAGTGCATCTAGCTCTGCAGAAAGGCATTCAGATATGTTCTTAGACCATATATGCCCTTATGCATAAAATACTAATATTTGGCTCCATCTGGGTATCTTAAACACAGGAATGGGGTCCTCTTCTCCAGACCTGCTGCTCCTACTTTGCTTCTTTTTATGTATAGATTATGTAATACGAATTACAACGGTAAAGCCAATCAGGAAAACTGATAAGCAACTTTTGCTGATGAGCTAACTGGGTGTTTATGGTTTTGTGTTTCTAGAACAGTTTAGCCTAAAGGTGACATTGATGTAGAGAAGTTTCCCTGTGTGTGTGTCAGTGAAGGTGCAGTGCATCAACACACTATTACTAGTTGTAAGTTTCCTTTCTTACCAATTTTCTTGACAGTTTCAGGCTGGGGTTCCTTATGTGAAGAGCTAAAGAAGAATTCCTCTTTAAGTGCAAGTGATGATAGATATTGTTGGGAAAACCTGGAGAACAGGAATCGCCAATGAATTCAGCAAGATCTGCAGGAGTATATGCCAGGAGAAATATGATGTTGGGAGCACATCAGTTCTAGAGCCATGTAGCTACTGAATAAGGGCAACACACAGTCTGCAATAATTTGCAATACAGCCACCAATATAAAGATAAAAGGTGAAACTCCATGTATTATTTAATGATAGTCAAATCACTTTTACAATAGGTATCTTATAATTGTAATAAAAACTATTAGTGAATCTTAAAAAACGTCAGAATTTAGGAAATTAATTTACACACAATCTAAGTAGCACTTTAATTTCACTTTCATCATGGGTAAATGCTAAAAATGTGAAGAATTTTCATACTTTTAATTTTACAATAAAGTGTGTAATAAAATAGACTTAATTATCCTAAAAATGCTTACCATTCAATTGATATTTATTATTCTAGGTACTGCTTTTGTCTTAATTTTGTTGCTAGTTTTATAGTGTCAAGCACTATACACATTACACAGAAAGGACATAAAGCTGCAATCTCCTGGAGCAGATAAGTGTCAGTATCTCCTGTGCAATTGCAGTTGATTGCTAGCTGAGACATTCTGGTGCTGCACTGAAGCTACTGCAGTGTTCACCAAAGGGAAGGATGTAGATTGCTGAATGATCTATAAGAAATGGAGAAAGATGAGATATATATGTATATAAACAGAAATGTCACTATGTATAATGTAACATTAAAGAAACTAGATATAGCTATATATATATATGCAAGTGTGCAGATGACACCAAGCTATGGGATGCTGTTGATAAGTTGGAGGGGCGGGAAATCATCCGGAAGGACCTGGACATGCTGGAGAGGTGGGCCCAGGGGAACCTCAGGAG
>VWZO01001566.1:0-55750 GCA_013396975.1 Bucco capensis | reverse complement strand
CTGATCTAGTTGGGGATGTCCCTGCCCAGTGCAGGGGGGTTGGACTAGATGACCTCCAGAGGTCCCTTCCAAACCAAATGATTCTGTGATTCTGTGATAGTCAAAATGGACCCTGCTAAATTACTATCCCTTTAAAATGCTTTGAAGTTTCTGGACTTTGCAAGTTGTCTTCATATTCCAAAAGGAAAATGAAGCCAGAAGATGAGGCAGCCTGGTATAAACTGTTAAAACCCATGTACAGTACTATGGGGTTCATATTTTTTAGACATAAACAGAAATCTGCAAATGTAGTAGTTGAACAGATTGATGTCAATATTTTCAGCTCTATTTTTACCATAAAATAAGCCATAAGGTCAGTTTGTAGGAATTAAGGTGAATGGATTCAAACTAAATACTTACTAAAGGGGTGGTTATCTGCAAAACATTTGAAGCAGATGGGTTTCTGGTAATGGCTTCTTGAACATCTAAAAATAGAAATATGATTCACAGTCAAATATTCAACACAACTGCCCAAAGATTGTGGAAATACAGTTAATAGCATTGTTCTTTTTCCTGCCTACCAACAGCTGCTGAAGTATATGCTGCATCTGTATTTTCAAAATTTGTAGCTCAATATTACTACCTGAACAAAAAATTTAGTGTCAATAAAAAAATTCAAAGCAAGAGAAAAGACTGCCAGCTGCTCTAAGATAGCAACAATAATTCCAGACTTGGACTGGTTAGTGACTAAGTGTTATTCATGAAAAAGACCATTATGAAGGTACACACACAATTTTAGTTACTTGATTTGGTAACATGTGAAAACAAAGCCAAACAAAGAGGTTCAAAAAGGTCATGGTTAAAAAAAGCAATGTACTTACATGACATGGAAGTATTTACACCACTTACTTACAGATACATATTTACATGTCCTTACATGTCCTATAAGCCTACCTGTAAAATCTCCCAGCTTCTTATTACCAGTTTTAATCCCCAAATAATTAGGAGAGCTAATTACTTTCCTAAGGTACATACATATGTATTGCATTAATTTTTACTATCACTTCTTTTGCAATTGGTTAACTCCTAAGATTCTTTCCTTGTTTCTTTCATATTCCTTCTGTGCCTTTCTTACACTTTTCATAGCTTTCCTTTCCACACTTTGCAAACTTCAGCTTTCTTGCTCCCAGTTCTGCTGCATTCCCCTTTGTCTCCATTTCTTTGGCGTTTCTGTTATTTATACAGCTCTTTATTTTCTATTTTCTTAGATTTCTCTTTTCCTATCTACTTTCTTACACTAAGCACATCATACTAAGACTCCTCTCTGGCAAAAGACAGAATTCTTCACTTCTGTGTGCCTGGAAGCAATAACCATGAGGTACAATACAATGAAGTTCTGCAGCCCTGTTTGAAGGCAGCAGGAACTGTAAGCTACAGCTGCAGCAAGTTCCTAAGCAGTTGCAAAGATCTTATATTGTGCTGTTGCAGTTTACAGGAAAATGGGGCCTTTTTCCTCAAAGTCAAGCAATCCACTATTTGACATAGAAATGTATGGATAATATGCAGAGGCTTAATAAAATCTGCTTTAGTTACATTCCAGTCAATAAGGGGGGAAACTCAGGTAACTTCACCATGAAATAGTGCAGTCCAGAAGGAAAAGTAGTGAAATAGTAAAGTAAAATAAAGGGACTTTAAGAAGGCAGACTCTTATAAACTCAAATAATTGGCATGTAAAGTCACATATGAAAAAAAATCCAGAGGAGTTGACCATTCCATAAACAGCTGAAATGGCAAGTAGAAGTTATCCAATGATATGGAAAGCCAAGCAGATCAGTGAAGAGATCACCTGGACTAAGCCTCAAGGTCTCCACTGATTTCAGATATAGGACACAGCTCACAAAACACAGAAACTCTGCCAAACTAATGAGAATTTTTAGGAAGATCTGTATGATCATGTAGGCCAAGAAGCCCAAGAAGTTTTTTCTACAAATGTGTTAGCTATAACAGGACAAATGAAAGTGTTAAATAACTAATCACTGGAGAGCAAAAATGATCAAGAACAAGTACAGACTTTTCCCCCACATTCTTCAGCAAAGTGGAAGGAGTGGTTGGAAAGTTCATGTAAAAAGCACTAGTATAAAGCAGGTAAAAAAATGAGCCTGGCTTAGAGAAAGGGTTAGGGAACACCTAGGTAAGTTTGATATTTTTAACACTTTAACACTTAAACACTCGGATTTGGCTGCAGCAATCTCAGAACTCAGGTTTTGTGGTCTTTAAGAATTCATGGAGAAGAGGAACATTCTAAAAGACTGAAGAAATAAAAAAAGCCATTCATTATAAAAGGTTTCTTTTGCAAAAATGTAGGATATATAATCTAAAGGGTAACTTTTGCAAAAAAATTAAGATGTGTAAGCATTGGAACAGATTCCCAAGTGACATTGATACACTTGAAACATCTTTAAAGTACAATTTTGGCTAACATCTGTGAGAAACAATAGCTACATTTGGGCTGCTCCAGTTTCTGAAGGTGTCCTCTGGTCACATTTTGAATAATTTTTTTGACCAAGGCAAAGTCACTATTATTTTAAAGTAATTTCATTGGCTTTAAGAAAAGTTTCATGATTGTGATCTACTGTTTGCTGTATTTAGTAAAGAATAATAAAAAGAAAATAGAAGAAAAATATTTCATTACAGAATTCATGTTTTTAATCTAAATTAATCCATGGCATCAAAATATCAAGTTATTTAATCACTTGGTGTAGGATCCTCTATTACCAAACTTACTTTGTAGCCTTTGATTGAGATGATCAAGAGACTGGAAAATTTTCTGCTCTTCTACTGAAAGTGCACTCATGTGTGGGCATGGAGTCCTGCTCAGCAGCAAGGGCTGGCTGGGTGGATGCACACTTTCCAGAGCTGCCAGGATAGCATCCTCTGCAGTAGGGCTATTTGCTAGCTTTTCTGACATAAGAAACTCAACAGTGCTTTCTGAAACTAAAGAGATTACAGGGGCAACTTCAAATGAAAAGAGCTTGTGACATTTAAACATACTGCTTACTTCCATGAAATTTAACGAGGATAAATGTAAAGTACTGCATCTGGGAAAGAACAACCCCATGGATCAGTACAAGTTAGGAACTGATCTGTTGGAAGAATTAGCAACATGTCTTATGCATCTTTCCTCTATCTTACAATCAATCTCTTTATCATATTGTTTCCAAGGTTAGTTTTTAATAAAATGCAGGATTGGTCCTCAAATTCCTTAGAATTCTTTATAAATCAGACATACTTTGTAGCACAGAAGAATTTGTCAGGTAGAAGCTCTTTATTTTTAACTTACATTTAATGTTTTTGGGCATTGGTACTAAAAGTTAGTAATTCTGGGCATTTACAGTGTAAGCATGTTAAAAACATGGTAGATCTACAATACATTCACTCTCAGGTGGCAGTGACTGTTGGAAGACAACATATGACTCCCAGTTACCTTGTAAAACTTGCTTATATAAACTTAGTCACTTCCTTCTATATAAATTTTTAGACCACCTGTCACATCTGCTCATTAGTCAGGAATATACTCGGAGGAAAAATACTTCCTTTTCATTTAGTATTGTAGAGAGCTATTAAAAATGGGGATCAATGTTTGAGAGGCCTCTGGGCAACACTACAATAGAAATGACAATGATAAATGGTGCAAACTTGTTAAAACTGGCTGCATGCTGCAGAAGGATGAAAGGCTGCATGTTTTACCTGAAAACAAATTTGTGATGTAATTGAAAAAGACTTTTGTGTGAACATATCCCCCACCCCAAACTCAGAAACATGACTCTTACCAGTAGCAGAATCTTTTGGAGCTCGGGCAGTATGCTCTCCTTGCCAGGATGTACTTGTTTTCCCAGCTGCTGGCATATGATGGAGATGTGACCCATTTTGTGCATTAACAGGTCTTTCAGTGCAGGTTACTGAATGATCTTGACAGACACCTGTTTGAACACTTACAAAAGAAGCATTTTTTGCCCAGGGTTTGTATTTGGCCATGCTGCAGCCAGGTGTAGGTATTGCAGTGCCCAAGCCAGAATGAGAAGTATTACTCTCACTGTTTTCTGCACTATTTCTATTTAAAAAATGATCTGCAAACACAATGTGCCTTGCATTTAAATCATTCCTGCTTGTAGTGGTAGCTTGAAGACTTGAAGGCAGCAGAGGCTGACATGCAGGTCTGGCTGTGTTTGCAGCACTTCTGTTTCCTGGCAGAGGTGCAGATGGTGGGTGAGGTGCTAGCAATTTCCCTGAAGCTCGAGTTTTGTTAGCTTTACCAGCTGACTGTGGTTGGATTATAGTGCCTCTTCTCTTAGTGGGCATAAAACTTGACTGGGCTCTTGCAGATGTTGTTCTTCTAGTTATTTTTGCCTTGCTTATGAGCTGATTACCTTCATTAATTTTAGAATGATTATTACATACTAGGGGTTTACTTGCTTCATCTTTTGATATCATCCAAGCTTTTTTAGTAGGAAAGGGTCCAGTGGACATAAACATATTCAAAGACGTGAAATCTTTCTTTGATTCTTTAGTATTAACATTTGGTTTTGATATATTAGAGTTTTCCTGATGATTTTTTATGAACATGAGGTTTGAAGGTTGAGCAACAATACTTAAATTACTCTTATTTGTAGTTTGAACACATTTCAGCTGCGCAGAAGATATTTCACTGGTGGTTTTCTCATAGCACTTGTCATTATTTTCTATTACCATCTGGTTAATTTGATCACACCATCTTAGCCTTCTATTGTATATTTCATTGTCTGTATTTTTTCTTTTACTTTTTGCCAGTTCTAAACTGTCTCTGATAGGAGGCATTGGTCGAGCTCCAAAACTGATCCCGTGCTTCATAACCACAGCTTTGAAATGACTGGGTTCATAGTCAGAATCCTTCTTTAAGATACTTCTGAATAACTTCACTCTTTTTCTTTCAAGAATATTGTTTTTCAGAGTTTTCTGCTGTGCAGGAGTGCCAGAATTGAACTCTGAATCAGACACCAGTGATGTGGTTTCGGCCATATTTCCCTTTTCTTCCTCTTTGTTATTCTGCTGCTTAAGATGCCTCAGAACTGAGGCATTTGGTATGCACTGAAATAAAGATGAATCTGGATTAATGTCATCAATACATTTAATATTTTCTTCTTTTGTTTCAGCCACTTTTCCTGAGGTATATTTTAAAAACTCTGTCCTGATGTTTTTGTCCTTTGGTAATGTATCAGCTGTGCTGGGAATGCCAGTGGAACAGCCCTGATTAGGAAATAAGATTAGAGATGTTGCAATAGGTTGACTGGAGGTTTGCACAGATACAGTTCTTTTTTGTGGAGTCATTTTCAAACTCTGATCTTGCATCAGATCCTGATCTCTTTCTCCGGGAATAGTATCAGGGCTTGCCCAAACTTTGCTGGGATTGAAGACAGGATGACCAATGGCTAATGTGCTAGCTCTGCTAGGAGATGGCTTGCTTCTTTCTACTTTTACATTTTGCAGAAAACTAAATCCATTACTTCCAGAGTTTTCTTGCTTACCAGAGGTAGAGAGCTCTGCAGGTTTTTTGCCAGATCTGTGAGAAGCAGAGGATTCCTCTTCTGAATTGTTTACATGTTGAGCTGGAGTTAGAACATTGTGTTTAGCTAAACGCTCATGAATGGGTAAGTTGTGGTAGTACTGTGAATCTGCATTTCTCAGACAATTATTTAGAGGCACATTTTTAAAAGAAGTACTTTGAGCTGTATTAAGCAAATCATTATTTGAGTGTGATTTTTGGGGATTGTACAGGACACAGTCACAAAGTGTACTCAAAGATGATTCACTTGGGGTTGTGCAATTTCCATTTTGTTCTCCAGCCTCAAGACTGTCAAGGCTTGACAGGCTTTCTGAATCATCTGTTTTCTTGACTTCTTGATGAAAATTCTGAAATACATGCGTAAAAGCAGACTGTTACATTTATCAGAAAGTGTTTGGGTGTTTTTTTGCTGATACTGATTTGTCATTAATGAGAGCTTGGGCTAAAATACAGTCAATATTGAGCCTGGTGTGCAGTCATAGGAGACAAGGGGCAATGGGCACAAACTAGAACATAGGAAGTTCCACCTTAACATAAGGAAAAACTTCTCTTATTTAAGAGTGATAGAACACTGGAACAGGCTGCCCAGAGAGGTTGTGGAGTCTCCTTTTCTGGAGATATTTAAAACCTACATGGATGTGATCCTGCCCAACGTGCTCTAGATGAAACTGCTTTAGCAAGGGGGTTGGACTGGATGATCTCCAGAGGTTCCTTCCTAGCCCTACCACTCATAAGAACAACTGGCACCATCTGAATCACCACTGGGACAACTTTACCTGGGTACTATATAGGCATTTTCTTCACTATTAATTCAGCATCCAAACACTGAATTGCTGCAATGGTTGAAAAGACATACTTTTTTAAGCACAAGATTTCAAAATACACATAGACATAAAGAGTAAAAAGCATATCAACTATTTGCACACTTTTGTACACTCTGTCTTGTGGAAGTTCCCTTCCACACTAAGCAGCAGAGTAGTGATTTTAAAACATATGTTGGAAAAAAACAGTGTGAAAAAATAAGAGAAGCTGCATTAGATATGCAATCATGTAATTCATTTTTTTTTTCATTAGTGACTTGAAATGGAAAATGCTTCAAGAAGCAAAATCTGTTAAACTAGGTAAGTGATCATATATCCACTGGTAATTACAATAGAATTATAGTTTTGAAAACTTAGCAGCTAATGCATAAAATTCATTCAGAAATAAGAATGTATTTTTGTAACAAAGCTTTTTTTTCTAGTTCTACTAAAATTGTTATAATATTGCATAGTTTAGAGCTGTGCAAATTATTTTTAATTGCAGAATAAAAGTCCTGACAGACTATTTATGATTAAAAATAAATTTTACCTTGCACTAAATATTCAGAAGCTGGTACAGTTTTCCACTATAGTTGTGATCAGAAACTTAAATAGAAGAATAAAGACTCAAGTATAGGAAAAGATCTCTTTAGAGGGCATGAAAAGAATAAATAAAGCCTTGTTAGTTATTTATTAACCTTTAAGTTTGCCTAAATTATATTGTTAACCTCTGCTTGAACTTCATCAAACAAGGAAAAGGCATATGCTCAGAGTTTCCTGTGCTGAGCCAAATTTGAGAACTAACTTCTACATATTTAGATGAGAAAAAAAAAACCAGTAAAAAGAAATTACAGGTGTCAGGTTTGCTTCTTGACTAATTTGGAAACTGCACCTGTATAGCTAAATGTGTTCTAAAATGACTAAGTGAAACTGAGGAAGAAGAATTTGTAAAGATTGATTGTAAAAAAACTGTTCCAATAGCAGGTTAACTTTAACTGGTAAAGCTGGAGGGTGCAAGAAAATTTGTAACTTATAAAAATTAAGATAAAAAAAAATTCTACACAGTTGTGCTCCTGAGGTTGAAAATAGATTTGATCCTGCATTATATGTAATTTTACTCTCTTGGAAAAACAAAACCTCCTGTGAACACAACATCTCAGTTGAGGCAACCTCTAGAATTGAATTAGGAACTAAAGAATAAAGAAGGCAACCTCTAGAATTAAGTTAGGAACTAAAGAATAAAGAAGGATTCCTCATTTAAGCACATAGTCACTCTTACTTAGTTCATGCTATTTTAGTTAATTTATGTGTATTTTGTTGCATCATATAATTTCATAATTTCACACATTGAAAATTCTTATAATTCTCATTACAATGTTTACATATTTTATTTCCCTTTCTAGTCTGCTCTGTTATAATAATGAATGCCATGTTTTCTTGCAAAAATGCACAATGATGACTACCTCTGCAGATCTAAAATAGTATCCAACAATATTCTTTTTTAGCAGTCAATAGCTACAGGGGAATAAACCTGGAAATCCCAGTGATTTAATTTGATTTCATCTGTGAGAATATTATAGGATGATAAGCAAACAAAAATGTTCACAGAGTGTGCTATCTTTTTATTATCTATTTTTGCATAGTTTCTGTTCTATTAAGTACAATTTATTACATTGCCTGTTACCTGCATTATGTTATGTCCTCATCTATGAAATCTAAACCCAGCCTGTCCACATGCTTAGTATTGTAGGAACAGAAATTATGAGTAGTTAAAGAGGTCACTTTTATGTCTTAAGACACAGAATAGCTGTGTCAAGTGTTTTCATTTCAGTAAAGCACTGAGACAAAAGAGAACATGAGCCTAAGAAATCTTTTATGAGGCCAATGAAAGAACAACATTGCAACTTTAAGAGAATCTGACAAGTGAATTTTCTGCCAAAGGACTCTGTCAGAACACTATTAACCAAAGAGCTGCTCTATGTGTATTTGACATTTTCTGCAGACTGTTCACAATTCCAAGAGGTGAAGGGGAACAGTCTCCTGAAGGTAAGAGCTAGAAAAATGCTACCTACTCTGAAAATCCAGGCCCTTCACCTCTCACACTACTTGTTCTTTAGATAATTTCAACTGGTTTATTTACAAGAGTATTTTGTGTGTTCTATGTGTGTATATATAATATTATACTTCACATTCATTGAGAAGTAAAAGGCACCAATGATGATACAAAGTTCCCTCTCAAAGCCAGTGAGGTATCTAAACACCTTTTCTGGTTTTGACTACTAACTATGGAATGAGAAAGTCCATTAGAAAATTAATAACCTCTTTTCTATGCAAGTTTGGGAAACATAATGTACATGGCACTACACAATATTGATTTCACAGAACAGCTGGGCAGATCCAAAACCAAAAATGCCACTAAGAAAGGATTTTGATGCTTATTATGTTACAAAGAGATGCATTATACTGTGCCAAACCCACCAAAGAAGCTATAGGGGTGTAGGATGACCCGAGAAGAGCTTCCTATCAACACCCTTGTCTTTCCTAGGCTAACTCCTAGGTGCTTCATTCCCCCCAAGGTATTTAGGATAAAGAATCTACCCATCTATGAGCCTTAGTATTTAAAAGGACCTGATTTGTGTGTTTCTTGGGATAAAAAGAACTCAAGTTCCCAGTTTCCTAGGCACTCAGGCACTGTCTGAAACAGCATCATTCTTGAAGCTGTTTATTACAAGATCTTTCAGTCTCCTAGGTCCCAGTTATTCTCTGCTTATTCTTGTTCTCTGAATTCTAGGTGTTTGGTTGAATGCTTTATTTCCCAGTCATACTTCCTTATGGAGATATGCCAGTATCAGGCATAAATTGTGCAGCAAAGCTCAAGCTACTAAATACCACAGCAGTGGTGCTGCAGGTTTGGAATGGTTTATATTAAAATGTTTTTGAAAGAATTGATTAGGTTTCTGTGTCCCCAGGTCACCATGAGCTTACTAGGATAGAAGCAGAATACTGTAAGAATAAAAGTAATTAAATTCTGGTTTTTGCCTTCCACTTCACAAATGGTTTTTCTCTTTACAAAAATCCAAACCAGTCGTGCCATCTTCAAATGAGTGGAATTACTCTGGACAGTGGTACTTTAATCTTGGTGAGAAAGCAATAGATTTCTCAACATCCCTGAAGACATCAGTGTATACTATCTCTGATAATACCAAGTGATAATATAAGACAGCATCCTGGCAGACAAGTATGCAGAAACTTTCTAATCTTTCA
Organism: Bucco capensis; assembly: GCA_013396975.1. NCBI lineage: Eukaryota > Metazoa > Chordata > Aves > Piciformes > Bucconidae > Bucco > Bucco capensis. The sequence continues at coordinate 46,108 of VWZO01001566.1, read as the reverse complement.
CTCCCTTTCTGCAAGCAAACATTTTATTATTGCTATAACTGCAGTAAACTGAAGATCAGACATTGCTATTTTTTCCTCTGTTTCTCTCCTAGATTTAGGAACATTTTACTAGATTTAGCTAGATTCAGGAATATTTTAGTCCTGTGAAGTATAACAAATCACTTCAAAAATACCTATGAAATATGGTAGCAATAATTTAGTGCATAGCTATATAAAATATTTCATAGAGGCATAGAGATATATATGAATGTAAACCCCCAAATGGAGTCATGCTAATATGTATGGCAATTACAGTATGTCAGGGGTTGGAAGGCACCTCGAAAGATCATTTAGTCCAACCCCCCTGTGTATGCTTGTAAAGGAGGAGCAGGAATGTATTAGATGGCATTTCTCAATTTCCCTGTGACACAAACTCTTTTGTGGAGAAAATGCTGTTTCAGCTTCTATCCTACATTACCACCTGTTCAAGCAGGGCTTTTAATTGAGGCAAAACACTCTTCAAATGTCTCAACATCCAGACTGTCAGATATAAAGATAGTAATTTCATTTTTATACAGCACAGGCTTGGAATAACTCATTTTACATAAAAACACCCTACTCTTGAGGAATACAAAATCCAAACAATGTCGAGTATTTGGGTAAAATAAGTATTCTGGAGCTACATTTCAATTTGCCTTTACAGTGGATGTGAATTTTGGGTTAATAAAATAAAGAGGAAGATAGTGGTATGTTGCAATATTGGTTGAAAGCTAATAAAACCTGAACACCCTTTATCTTGCAAAAAGGAAAATGAGTGGGGAAATCATTTGAGTTTGTCATATAACTGATCAACATAAAATAAAACATTCAGAGTTATAAGTGAAAAAAGGCCAAAGTTTCTGGATTTAAGGTGACCATAGAAACCTACTTCAATTCTTTGAATGGTCTTTTCAAAATCAAATCTGACTTTAGTTCCCATGACATTTTTTCCAAACCCTCTTCTTAAGAGTCTAACTAGCCCTGAGCATTCTAAAAGTTCTTGACACTCAGGAGAGACTCTGTACACAGGCACTCCTTTTTTCCATGCTGGCCTGTCTACGCCTCTTGGAGAGTCAGACTGACACAATACACCTTGCAGAAGAAACCCTTGTTTAACTCATTCCAGTCATACTACAAATGCACTTGAAAATGAGTTCAGTTTTTCCATGAGCAACCTGAAACATCTCCACTGCAGAGAAAACAGTCCAATCTCAAAAGCATAGTAACACAAACAGCTAACAGTCACACAGGTCAACTCTCATTCATGGACATCACCTAACTGCTTGGATAAGAAAGCCAAGGCAAAATTCCTGCTCCAAATCAGTCACAAAGGGATTTAAATTGGTGTTTCAGATACCAATTGAATTAATCTGATTATAGTCATATAAAGGAGGGAAGAGGAAAATATAGTCTCCATGATGCAATCTATACCTATTCTGTCTGTGAATTAGCTCTTACTTCCAAAGACAGTATGGCAGAGTCCGTGTTATTTTGTTTAACAACAACAGAGGAAAAATGTTATATCAACAGTTTAATTCAAGCACAATGTATTCTTCTGGAAGAGCACAGAAATACTGCACTGACCAAAATAATTTTGTATGGCCACTGGATTAAAGAAGTGATGAAAAGAAGATGACAAAGGATACCTGAATTATACTATTCCTTGTCACAGTGAAGCCATTTTAATGGAAATTTTTCGGAATGATTCATTCCAAGGCAGGTGCCAGAAATGGAAAACTTCAACATAAACAGTTAACATTTGGAAAAACGATAAGCACTTGGGAATAATGTCTTCTGGTGAAAAGCTGCATGCAGCTTTTGCTAAAGATCATGCTACCAGCTCCACCTTAAACATTTTATTCATGCCTGCAACAAAACCAGGAAAGTACTGTGCAACAAAACCTTTGATTGCAAATGAAGTTAACAATATTATCTTCTTCAATATGGAATACACTTATGGACATATAACAATTTGATGTATTGCTCAGACATAACTGTTGCACAAAATAAAATCCACTGCTCTTAGTATTTTAAGCAAACTAATTTTGGAGATGCTCACTAAAAATGTTGGCTTACTGCTCTAATTATACAAATTTTTAGGGATGGAAAGCAGGGAACAGACCAAGTCTACTGGTAAGGGTCTACATGGAACTTTATTGCCCTGTAGGAAAGAAAAGAATTTTAGGAATTTTTATAATCCTGCTGGGCCTGTAAAAACAGAAACAGAGAGGTCAAAGGATCTCAATGGATGGTTAGACTGCAAAGCATGTGCACACTGAAATACTTTGACATCAGTTTCAGAAAGGCAGGCACTGTTGAAATGACTTTGGAGAACAAACACTAACAAGACTACTGAAGACTATTCATGTCAGTAAGTGCATTATAAATAATTATGAATTTTATCAGTAAGAGTAGTGTAAATACCACTTCACATCACAGGAAGTGACAATGCACATGGACACCAGCACAACCCAAGTATTCATTTGCAAAACCTCAGGCCTTCTTGACTATTTTCTTAATTAGAGCCCAAAGCCTGCAATTTCCAGAAACAAAGTCCAAATGTCTGAAGTATAAATATTTACAACTTGAAACTATTGATCAGAGGGAAGAAGCTGAGCAACCTCTAGTGGTAACAAAAAGATACATTCCATAACCTCCCCCCCAATTTTTACAAGACCAAAGTATTTTCAGAAATAGCTGCATTTGTAAACACCAATTCCTGTATTACTTGCAGTGTCCAAAGTGGATGGTAACAGCTAGAAAAAATTCTGAGTAGCAAATCATGCACGTCTCATGGAAGTTTTTCCTTAGAATTTCCCTACAAATACACTACAATATAGTTGTCTTACAATATAGTAAAAGAAGAATCTTTTTGCACATCTTACTCAAAAAGATTGCATTTTTTTCCCCCTAATTCTAAGATATCTAAAGCAGCTACTGTTCAATTCAGTATCATCATGTGGGGAGGGCTCTGCAAACTCTATACCAATGAGACACACAATGTGGTATTAAAATTAAAAAAAAAAGGCTCATAGGCCTTTTTCTATTTGTTTGAAAGTGGTTATCTGGAATTCAGTTTTATCAGCTCTCTTCTATAAATTGCCATTTGTTTTTCCTTCTTTTATGCTTAGAAGTAAGAAAGAACACTAATTAACAACCTTGCCAGTACAAACTGTACTTTGTCTTCTCAGCCTTTTTGAAATTTAATCACAGTATCACAATATCCCAGTATGTCAGGGGTTGGAAGGGACCTGGAAAGATCATCTAGTGCAACCCCCCTGCCAGAGCAGGAGCACCTAGACCAGCTCACACAGCAATGTGTCCAGGCAGCTCTGCAATGGCTCCAGACAAGGAGACTCCACAGCCTCCTGGGCAGCCTGGGCCAGTGCTCTGGCACCTGAACTGCAAACAAGTTTCTCCTCAGGTTAATACTAAACCTCCTGTGGTCCAACTTGCTCCCATTCCCTCTTGTCCTAACACTGGATGCCATTGTGTGCCCTCAGGTGTTTTCTACTTGGTAAAGAGTGCTTAACACACCTTTCATTCCTATTACAGGCAAGAAACATTTAGGAAGCATCATGTAATCAGTCACATAGAAATACCATACCTCCAAGTTGCTGAGATGCTGTTTTTCAAGGAGTTGTTGCATTTCTTTTAGATTTTTCTGGAAGAGAAGTTGATTACTATCCATGTTTGTCTTACAGCTCTCTTGTGTTTTTTTATTCCAGTCAACCATTGCTGAAATCTGCTTCTGATGGAAAGAACTGTTTCTAGATGCTGACGAGGATGAAGTGTCATCTGTAGTTCTTGATGCAAGCAAATAACTTATTACTTTGGTTTATTTCTATATGTAAACTGTACACATCTAAGCATGTTCCTTTCAAAAAATAGAAGCCATCAATAAATAACTAGCATGTGAAGGACACATTTTTATTACATCTGTGTCAAACAGGTAACTAGTCTAATAATACCTTTTCTGTATTTATTATAACACAATTTTAGGACAATGAAAAATGGAAACTTCCATTCCATCAAGCTTTTTTTAGAAAGGAATTTATTATTTCTGATGAGATGGCTAATAGCAAAAAGGGAGAACAACTTCTCATATTTATTGATATAACTCCAAAAACTGAAACATGTATTCTTCTGAATAGAAGATATCCTCCCTATCAAAAGACTTTTGTGCCCCTATACACAAGCATATACTGCAGGAACTGAATTCTTTTTGCCTTATTACCCTAGCCCAAATACTCAGTGCAACCTCCTTCACTCACCCCAGAGAGTTCCTAGCCAAGCCTCCTAGTTACCAGCTGGGGCAAAGGCAGCACATTCTCTGGCAGCTTCCAAGATATTCATATGCTATCTTATCCATACTAACTGGCTTGTGACCTACCAAAAGGTTATTGTGGACTCAACTTCTAAACATTTTTCATGCTGGGATCACTTGTTTGAATAATTACTTCCTGGCCAAACTGCCAATTTCAGCCTTGTTAGAAATACTATCTTTGAGATTCGTAGCTCTCTCTCAAATTTGGTTACTAGGGGAATACAAACTGCAAAAGAATATGAATATATCAATTTATTTTCCTTAGGAAATCAGGTTATAAAAATCAGGAGACCTTCTTGTGGCCTTCCAGTATCTGCAGGGGGCTACAAAAGGGCTGGGGAAGGACTTTTTAGGATGTCAGGCAGTGATGGGACTAGGGGGAATGGACATAAGCTTGAGGAGGGGAGATTTAGGTTGGATGTTAGGAAGTTCTTCACCATGAGAGTGGTGAGACACTGGCACAGGTTGCCCAGAGAGCTGGTGGCAGCCCCAGCCCTAGAAGTTTTTAAGGCCAGGCTGGCTGGGGCTCTGAGCAAGCTGATCTAGTGCCAGGTGTCCCTGCCCATAGCATTGGGGTTGGAACTAGATCATCTTTAAGGTCCCTTCCAACCCTGACAATTCTATGATTCTATAAACTCAGGAAATGAACACACTGTCATTATTACAGAATACTGAATTTTTACAATTAAACAATGAAATAAGGAGTGACAACACTGTTACACTGTAATAAGTGGTAAGTTGTTTGAAGAGGTCCTGAGAGATGAAAAATAAAGGAACAAATGATAAAGGCATGGGGAAGAGGTACTGAGCTACTCACTTTAATTGACCCTATGAGTGAAATGAGACAAAGGAGCAGGAACCCTGAGAAACATCTACATTTCTCTGCCATAGTTTCAACTTAAATTTAGCAGGTAGATTTGTTTGTTTGTTTTTATGGCTCCAATCCTCCCTTATTATGTCAATGCAGTGTAGCAGCTGCAGAACTATAAACATGTTGACCAGCAGATAGCATGAGAATTTAGTTCTAAGAGGTATGAAATATTTTCTCAGTTGCCCAGTTTATCACCTGCAAGTATGTATTAATCATCAGTGGATGTAATCAAATTGAATATTAACGTCACAACGAAGAACAGACTGAAGCTTAAAAGCAAGAAGATCTGTTTTAGACAGAATTTGACTCTATTCTGAACATCTGCACAATTTAAAGCGTGCAGAAAATAATAATACTATAAATACTAGTAATAAAAGCAACAACAACAAAAATAAACCCCTGAATTGTTAAAGAAATGAGACATTAGGAAGAGGATGATCAGGAAGGAGTCTCAAATACAGCAGAAATGCATGAAAAAACTCTGTGATAAGTCAGAGTATCTTAGAAAGTGCATGAGTAGAGTGAAAAGTATGCAGTGCAAATTGTCATCTAAAATGAAACTGCAGGTGATATTGTAATCAGGGTGCTCAAGATACATATAAAAGATGAGAAATGTAAAGGAACAACAGCTGGAATGAAGGTAAGATTGTGGGATGAATACATGAACTGAAGTACCCTTGAACGTCAAAAGGAAACTCTCTGGATGACAATAAGAAATCATCTAGACAGAATACTACATAGAATTGACAGGCCAGCAGATTGTTTAATAACCATGGCAATCTGAGTCAGGCTATAATGGAGTGTGGATCAGGTTAGCCCTGACTACTCCCAGAATTCCCTTGAAGGGAAAAGGTTTGTGTCATCTCCTCCTGCTCTTTTGCCAAATGGACACAAATAACTCAAGGATGTTTCATAAGATTTCATTGGAACAGTTGACAGAAATGCTAGTTTCATTGGAACAGTTCACAGAAATGCTAGCTTTGCCACCAGAGAAATGGCCTACAATTCCTTAAAGAGTAATTGTGTGCTGTTTTTCAAAGACACTAAGCAATTTACTTCCTTTGATCATCAGAGTAAACAGAAATGCTTACCTGAAGTTGCTTTTGTTTCTGCTGGGCAAAGAGAGACCTGGTGTTAAAACTGATCCTTTAATTTGTTCAAGAGCTTCTTCTAACTGAAAAGCTGCTTTTGTCTGGACTAGGGGGATTAGAGTAAAAAACACAAAGGAAAAAATATTTTTAAATTGGAGTATTTTATCATAACTGGTTTGGTTAAGTTTCTGAAGTTGGATTCCTAAATCCAGACTGTTAGAATGAACTGAGTGGTTTAGCATCATTAGACATGCTGGACCAACTCTAATTCTTCTGAAACAAAACTCCAGTCTATTTAAGTGCTTACAATAGCACATGTATTCAACATTTTGCTATTTGTTTTTAAACTACACTGTTGAAAAGTAGGAGGTTAAAAAAATCCAGCACTAACTTTGTTTTTTACAACACGACTATTCTGCTCATGCACTAAGCCAAAGTTAAGGTTTGCAGATATTTTATAGAGGCCAAATTGTAACTTAATAATCAAATCAGTGGAGAAAGAAGCAGCTCAGACAGGCACAAGGTGTTGTCTCTTCCAAGTAAGTTTAAGTAGAATAGAAAGTGGCAGAGGCAGACTTGCTATAAAGGAAAACCAAGAAAAAAAATAGTGATTGCTGCACTGTCTGGGCTGTGAATAGAGCTATGAAGAAGCCACAGACCAGTACTGTTCTATTTTGTTATTTTAATCTGACATTTGATCTTGGAGTCAGAGACATTACCTCACAGTTGGCACAACTGCAGTTGGGAGAAAAAAAATCCGTTAAAGAATACCTAAGTAATATACCATATCTTGAGAGTTTCAACACTGGAAAGTTGACTGGAAATCAGACTTGGCTGATGCTATGAAAAAGTCCTGCCAATCTGCACTGATTCCAAGAAAGCAGGAACTGAGTTGAAGTGATCATTACTTCCCAGCATTGAGAGAACAGCTTCAAAAGCTAATTCAGCAGAAGTTATGTAATCCATTAACATAGCCTAGGACTGGTTTTACTTAAAAAAATGCACATTCTTGTCTATTTAATATTCATGGGTTCAAACAGCAGATCATTTTACTATCCTAGTCTTTTAGTGGTCACATCCAGCTGTGAAAGCACAGTATTGTAAGCAATAAGCACACTACAGTGAAAAAGATGGGGAAACCCCAGGAAACCACAATATCCCAAGCAGGTGTTACATTTAGTGTGATCAGATTATAATGAAATATCTCACAATACAATTTTTAGAATAAAAATGTTTGGTTTTTTGTTTTGTTTTGTTTTTTATTGCCTCTACCCAATTCTGACACGTGTCAGGTCTGAGCTTTTCAGTTAAGTTTTGCTTATATGAATTAAATTGGATGTAAATTGCACCAGGGGAGGTTCAGGCTAGACATTAGGAGGAATTTCTTTGCTGCAAGGTCTGTCAGCCATTGGCACAGGCTGCCCAGGGAGGTGCTTGAGTCCCCATCCCTGGAGGGGTTTAAGAGACAGGGAGATGTTGCATTGGGAGGCATCATTTAGCAGGTTGATAGGGCTAGGACAAAGGCTGCACTGATGATCTTCAAGGTCTCTTCCAGCTATAACTGTTCTACAATTAAATTGAGTCAAGTGTTGTTTGCTTCAATTATATTCTATTAATAGAAAAACACTGGTGAATAATGGTTATTTTAATTTCCAAACCTAGTTGCTTGTGTTGAGAAAAAGGCAGATGAGCACGCAGGAACTTATCAGTTGCTTCTTGAAGTTTAATTCTCCTCTGCTGCAGAACATGGTCTCGAAGTCTTTGCTCTTTTTCTTCTTCTTGCTTCCGTCTTTCCTCAAAGGCTCTGTATTTAACAAGAAAAAGTAGATGATCCCTATGTTTTCTAATTACATTTACCAAAATATTATTAACTTACTTGATTATCCATTTGCAAATTTTAGGACCAGGGTAGTTCAGCTTGCTTGTCCATTAAATGAAATGCTACAGCCTTCAGCACAGTTGGATTTTTTAGTTTGTCTGAATGTAAATGGGACAGTGGGTGGTGAAGAAAAGGTACTATAATATTTTTGTTGCTTTAGCCTCAACCAGAGATATGATTCTTTATCATAAAATCCTAGAATGGTTTGGGTTGGAAGGGACCTCTGGAGCTCATCTAGTCCAACCCCCTGCACTGGGCAGGGACATCCCCAACTAGAGCAGCTTGCCCAGAGCCCTGGCAAGCCTCACCTGCAATGCCTCCAGGGATGGGAACTCAACCACCTCCCTGGGCAACCTGTTCCAGTGTTCCACCACCCTCATGGGGAGGAACTTCTTTCTAATGTCCAGTTTAAATCTACTCTTCTCCAATTTCAAACCATTGCCCCTTGTCCTGTCACTGCAGGCCTTTGCAAACAGGCCCTTGAATTAACATGCAGACTCAAACAGTTCTTGTCACCAATGTGACTCTCCCCATAGTCTTTATATTACCATGTAAATGTATGATAGTGGGCAGAACAATAGGGAGGTGAAATGCTAATGCTCTGTGTGTATGCCTTTCATGAGCTCTTGGGGAAATAGTAACAGTTTAAAAGATGTTTTTCAGAAATAGGAAAATCACAATAGAGGAAACAGACTTGCTTATCCTGGTAAGTACTTCAAACACATTCTTCTTGATCCCCTTAATATTTCTAGAAGCTGCCCAGAAGTCCTTTAGTTGAACTACAGTTGTTAAATTCAGACATCTGGGAAATTCTACAGCTTTGCACCTGGCCTAATTCCAGTGTATAACTCCAAAAAGGAAAGAGTAAATTCTGACAGAGCCTTTATGTATTTATTTTTTAAAACGATTTTGGAGTATGACTTAGTTGCACTCTTCCACATTCCTAACAACTGGCATAAAAACCCCACTGTTGTTCCATATATCTGGAAATGAGCAAGTCCAAATGCTGATGCAAGAGGTCTTTTTCACCACTGCTCATCATGATCGCTATTTGGTTTGGATTAAGAGATGAGGGAGAAAAAGGATCTTATTTAAAATGTAAGGAAATGCATTAAAGTTATTCAGTGATGCCTGCATCATTAACTTCTTGACCTCATAGAATGTAAATTGTGACACCTAGGTGCATTACAGCAAAGAATTCTACACATGCACATTGACATCTTACAGAAAAACATTTAAAGCAAAGGTTTGTTCCTCCAATCTCCTCAAGCCAACCAGCTGAGCTTCATATCACAGATATAATATTGGCAAGGGAGTATGGCTTTAAGATAGAGACTTAGCAGAAGAATTTCCTGACTGGTGTTTTTTTAACCTAGTTTTTCTATCCACTATAAACAACCCAGCAACGCAGCAATTTTTGAAATGGCTGCTAGAATGTTTAGAGTCTATTTGGAATATAAAACTTAAAATATTTATCAGTGTTGCATATACAGACATTATGGGGAAGGCATTTTTATGTTAAAAACAGCATGACTAGATGATGGAACTATTTCCTGGCTGATTTTACTAAATTATCTTCACAGTGAAGTGATGGTTGTTACATTCCCAGGTGGACTAAATGCTTACTACTGCCTCGGATGAAAATAGAAAAAAGGAAAATATACAGTGCATATGGAATGCTATTACATGAAGCTTTTAGTTGCAGAGTTGATATCATTCATCCATTGCCATATCTCATTTGCAAACCAATGCACAGTGATTTTAATTTGAAGTAGGGAGGTACTTGTATACTTAATAACTGCAGCAAGATCAAGAAAAGGATAGAATGGAAATGTCACACTCAAAATCCCTTTCATGGGCAAACAGGAAACACACCTTGTTTCTTTAAAAATATCTGTGGATGTTTCTCATAAATCTTTTTTTAAGCCAGATACAGGACCATAGGAACACATATTAACTCTCTCCCCTCATCTTCATCAATTATCTTATGCTGAATACAAAATCACAGCCCCAAATCACTGGAAGGGCTTCAGAAGGACTGATCCTTGTGATGGGATAAGAACTCACAGAGGTTTGCCCTTCCAAATGCCCCAAAGGTTCAGAGGAGGGGTGCCCACAAAATCCATCAGTTGTTATAATCTAAATCTTGTTTATAAGCAAAAAGTAAGCTCGTCTTACACAAAGCCAAGAATCTTTTTGTTAGCATAATTCAAATCTTCCATCTAATAATTATTAAACCAGATAGAATTGTTACCAAATAATATAGTTACAATACTTCTATACAGACACAGTCCCAATAAAAGTGATAAAACAGCTTGAACTCTTATTCACATGTTGAGTTTCTACACTTTTTCTTGATGCTCACACTTCATTGCTCTTCTGCATCTCATGGCTGGTAATTTCACTCTGGTGGTGCTGGGGTGTTATGGTGAGCTGTCAGCATCTGGAGTCCCTTCAGCAGCAACAACACAATGTGCATACTAATGCTTTCTTCTTCCTCACCTCAGGCTCCTCTTGGAGTTATTTTTATATTTGCTAAAATGCTTTTACACCTTTGCTCTTCATCAACCAGCAGTTCCCCAGCACCTCCAAATATTTCATGCACGGTGTCTTTCACATATATTGCATACTATTCTTGTGTTATCTTTGTTCCTCCTAAAGCCAGTTTTGTCAGATATAGGTCTGCATGTCTTTAATAAGCTACAGATGAGTTGTTTACAGCTGTGGTGTCTCTACTGCCATGCCTATGCCTCCTCTTTTATCCTCCCTGCTTGTAGTCATGCACCTCCAGTTCTCAAGGCCTCTGCTAATGTACCAGGTCTGTATTTCCCTAGCCTACATCATTATGTTAGAGTCAGAACTATTTCATTCTCTACATAGAACAACTGCTTGTTACTGCTGTCTATATAAAAATATGGCCATGCCATAAAAAGACAAACAAAGGCAAAATAAATTAGCCACAGACACCTGGTCAATTAGAGAAATTGCTGTTACAGCTAAACCAAGCAAAACAAAGCTGCAGGCAGGTCAAGAAAAGTTCAGAGAGACTAAGCTTGGCAAGCATCTGTCCTGAGGCCTTGCAAATTCAGCACAATCCTGTGGCCCATTACCAGAAAAGGCAATAGTGCATTTCAGGTCTACATGATTACAGTGACCACTACTCTTCACAGTTTCATACTGATGCAGAAAGTAATACAATATTAACACTTGGCCCTCTTGGTTTACCAAGTACTCCAGTTTCTGGTACTGGACTGCTTTTCATTCTCTATCAACAACATTAATGGGTAATTTCAAGAGTTTATATTAAATAATCAAAGATAATCAGCCAGTAGGTGGAGCACAAAGCTTGTGCATATGTTGAAAAGAAAGTATCTTGGAAAAATAAAAAACAACAGTAACATGAAGAGAGTGGAAACTGATATAAATTGGGAAAGCATTTCCTTCACCAATTACAAAAAGATGGGTTAGCTATTCAGATTTCCAGGCAATTCAAAATGCTGAATGTAAGGTTTATTTAAAAATGCACAGAGACAACTGCATTTCTGCCATGAACCAACCACCTGCAGCCAGTAACATCACAGTAAAATAGGATGCACATTTTGCATTGAGCAATAACAGCTGGAAGGCTACAGTCCCTTTCAGGAAAGGCTGAGAGCTGTGACTGTTCAGCCTGGGGAAGATCTTATTAATGTCTACAAATACCTGAAAGGAGGGTGCACAGAGGACAGAAGGAGGTTCTCTTCAGCAGTGCCCAGTGCCAGGACCAGAGGATGACTGAGCACTGGCAACAAGGGCAAGAGTAGGGTAATGCACCTAGGGAGGAATAACCCCATGGAGCAGGACAGGTTAGGGGCTGATCTGCTGATACAGCTCAGTGGAACAAGCCCTGGGTGCCTGGGTGCACAGCAGGATGAGCATGAGCCAGCAATGTGCCCTTGTGGCCAAGAAGGCCAATGGCATCCTGCAGTGTATCAGGAAGAGTGTGGCCAGCAGGTTGAGGGAGGTTCTCCTTCCCCTCTGCTCTGCCCTGGGGAGGCCACATCTGGAACACTGTGTTCAGCTCTGGTCTCCCCTGTTTAAGGACAGGGAACTTCTGGAGAGGGTCCAGAGAAGGGCTGCTAAAATGATGAGGGGACTTGAACACCTCTCTGCTGGGGAGAGGCTGAGAGAGCTGGGGCTGGTTAGCCTGGAGCAGAGCAGACTGAGGGGAGATCTGAGCAATGCTTAGCAATCCTTACAGGGTGGGGGTCAGGAGGATGGGGCCAGGCTTTGTTCTGTGATGCCCAGGGACAGAACTAGAGGCAATGGGCACAAACCAGCACCAAGCAACTTCCATCTGAGCATCAGGAGGAGCTTTTTTCCTTGGAGGGTGGTAGAGCACTGGCCCAGGCTGCCCAGGGAGGTGCTGGAGTCTCCATCTTTGGAGATATTCAAAACCCAACTGGACACATCCTGTGCAACCTGCTCTAGATTCTCCTGCTCTTGCAGGGGGGTTGGACTAGATGATCTCCAGAGGTCCCTTCCAACCCAAACTATTCTGTTCTATTCTAGTCTAGTCTAGTCCTTCCAACTCCTAACATTCTGTGTTCCCCAGAGAGGTTATGGAGTTCCCCCATCCTTGGAGATGTTCAAAAGCTGGTCCTGGGCAAACAGCTCTATGTGGCTTGAGCAGAGGTTTGGATCAGTTGATGAAGAGATCCGTTCCAACCTCAACCCTTCTGTATGAAGGTTAGAAGTAGGAATTGGACTGTCATATTTCACAGTGCACTCCTGTTTACTCTCCGTATGTTGAAAGAAAAACATATGAAAGAAAAAATTTCCATTTTGAAATTATAAACCAGCAGTGCCAAGAATAACTTCTGATACATGCCTTTAAGCCCGTCCAGGGAGAATTTAAAGTGCTGCCAGGTGAGAATGTGGAGCCTAAGGAAGTCAGGCTACCCTTGAGAAACCATCATCATAGCTAACACGTGTATGTGTTACAAAGCTAATGGATCTTGGCTTACACACAGATTAGAGAAATGACCTGATGGTTGATCAATCACTTCTTACCTGCATAACTGTCAGGAAAAAACATATTCAGTTTCAAAGAACTTATTTCAAATCACTTTCCTTCCTATATGCAATGGCTCTTAATGTTGAATTTTATTTTACAGCTTATTAACAATGTATGCACTTACTACCTGCCTAACATTAGACTAATTCCTTTCAGTTATTAGGAGAAGATTGTCACCACAGACTTCCATTTGAACTGCTTATTATACTTTTGCTATTCTCAATTATCACAAATGGAGAAATTGTGTTTTATGAATACCATACCTCAATTTTTAACTGTCTCACCTGAATAACTTGCATTTATACTTTGTTTAGTAAAGTTGCAATGAAATACATATGGAAATATATTCATGTATCAACGAGTAATTGTTTAACTACACCAGTCTGTTAAAGATACACAGGCTGTCTGGTACTTGCTTTTACATTACAGTATAATATTTCAAGACCAGTAATACAATAAACAGTGTTCATCTGAGATGCATAGTGTTGCAGTGGTACTGTTCCAGAAAACTAAGACAGACATTTAATCTTTCAGCTGAGACTCTGCTTATTATCTGCAAAGGCTGTGGGTCTCATACTGTCTTTAATCACTCAGAGGTGATTATAATTCCTCTTCCATTTTTCTTTATACTTCAAAATATATACTGACAGATATGCTAAAATGACAGTATAAACAATATCTACTGCCTCTCTTAAGAATTATCAACATATTTCAGTAAGTAAACTTTGTACAACAGAAATCATCTGGTATGGGAACTACAGGGGATGAGCACTAACGAGTTAACACTAGGCAGAGAAACCTGGTCTGAGTCTGGGGGCTTGTAAGGAGGAACCCATCTCCCTCTACAGTGGGAGCCACTTCCCTTTATAACGTACAGAGACGAGTCTCCTGTATGTGTGAGTACGATCCCAATGCTAGGGAGAAGCACTTATGCCTATTAAACTACTTACAGCACATCACTGAAACATCTCAGTGTATAGTTTACTTAATCTGTCATAGAATATTTCATGACTTTGCATTCTTGTGTATGCAGAAAGGCACAATATTCAAAGCTCTGCTTAAGATGTTAGTATAGAATAACTTAATTATAAATATAATTCTGCACTAGAAAGATTTTGCATTGTGTTTGTTGGGAAGTTGGAACACAAAGCCCCACCATGCAGGGGATGCTGTGCAGCTGTTGTGCCATGCAGACAGAAAAGCACACACTTCAGAAGGCAATGACAGCTGTCTGCCTGCTGACCCATACTGTACATCTGAATGTGCTTTTTATGTATCTATTGAAGCTAATAAACCCAGGAGAACACTAGAAATGCAGATCAGAGCCACAAGGTGAAAGCACTACTTACCTTTACCTTATACAGTAAGATGTGACTATGGTGAGTTTCCAAAAAGTAGCAAGTAAATTAGAATATTGCTCTTTCTATATTTTGTCCTCTAGCAAGAAACAGGATTGGTAAACCTTTTCAGCCTAGAAAAGTAAACCTAGTTAGTTACCTTCTTCTCCTGTTTGTCTCCATCAAATATTTCTGTGCCCTCCTCCGATTCATTTTTTGATCTTCTTTCAATGCCTGACGTTCTTCTTCTAAATCCCATCCAAAATGAAATGTTAAAGCTCTATCCCTAGTATTGTGTTAAGGACAATGGAAACTGCAACAGCTCATTAAAAGATATAATAGCCTGTTTGATTGACTTTATGTATCTTTTTGGGAAAGGGCAAACTGTATCCATAAGAAGCAAAATGCTGATATGCCTTTTGAATAAGTACACAAGAGTTGGTACCAGAATTGTATATTACATTCATAACTAATTTTATGTGTAACCAGAAAAAAAATGTAATTGCATTTTATTGTTTACCATTTTTTAACAGAAGCTTTGCACTCATCTTTCATAGTATCAGCAGATGAAAAATCTCACCTTTATTATTATTATTTGAAGAGACTTCTATCTGTTATCTAAACCTGTAACATATGGACATATGTATCACAGGGAAAATGCTTCAGCAGTAAAACCAGCTACCTCCCCCCACCAAGGATTAGATGTTCACACTGAATTCATTACTATCACTGGATAAAAGCTCTCTACAGAGCGAGATCAGACCTGCCTCACCTCACTAATGATTTAAGTAACATTGTAAAGGTGGAGCTTTGAACTTGTGTCAGTACTTCATATTACTTAAATTCGTGAAAATAAAGATCCCCAAGTCAGGTTGGAAAATACAATACGCAATGGCAGTATCTCTTAGAAGCGGGAAAACAAAAAAAGCCCTCCCAAGTTGCCTGAGAAGACAATTTTTCTACGGCAGTTTTAAAACCCCAAAATACAAGTTTTATTTGAGGCGTGCCCTGACGGCCGGGCACGGCAAAAGCTGAGCCACCACCGCCCCTTCCCCTTCCCCCGCCACGGCCCAACACGGGCCCCGTGTAGCCCCATTCCCTACCGCCCGGCGGGAAGGCCATTCCCGACGCAGGCCTACCCCCAAGGACGACTTCACCGCCCGCCCCGCCCCAGCCCCTCACCGCGCCAAGCCTGCGAAAGGATACATAGCAGCGTTCCTCCGCCTAACCCCGTAGTCCTGAAGACAGCTGGGGAAGGGCTGTCCCCGCTCCGCTCCGCCGCACTGTTCGCTGGGCTCCACTAAGCGCCCCGGGCCCGCCGTCCTCATACCGGAGCGCACCGCGTTCAGTGCTGCCGCCATCGTAGCAACCAGGGACGCCGTTTCCTTCGCAACGGGGCGGGGACGCTGTTAAGGGGAGGGATGGGGAGCAGCTAAGGGAGCGGTTTGGCTAGCGCTGCCTTTACAAGACTTCAAAGCAGGCGCGAGGGACAGGGTGGGCAGGGCCGGTGTGGAGCGCTTCCACCGGGGGCTAAGGCTAGACTGGGGCTGGGCTCGGAGGTCCCCGGCGGTCCCTGGAGGTCACTGGCCCGGGGCGGAAGCCAGGCGTGGTCACTTCGCTCGCTCGCTCCGCCGCCGGGCACCGTCCGTGTCTGCTCGCCTCTTCAGGGCTACAAAGACTTCGTGCTTGGCTCTCACTGGGCTTTTCATTCTCTCTGCACTTCTGTAACAGGATGCCATTAAAAAAACCCCAACAAACGGTGTCCGAAAAAACACGATTCTCTTCAGTTTCACAGGACAAACGAAACACCTCCCTGAGCTCGTTTGGTGCTTGTGGGTTTGCAGAGTTCTCTGTGGGTGTTCCATAAATCTGTTGATGGTGAAGACTTGGAGTTCAGAGGATAAACTTTTCATTCTTTAAACGACAGAGTGCAGAACTCACAATAAAAATATGTAACACTGTATAAAAATTTATAAGGAAATATAAGACATATTTAAAGAGTAAAGTTCTTAAGACTGCAAAGCTTCATGAGTTATTTTTCCAGGCAAAGCAGGGTGTTGTCTTGGGATACTGCCATGCCTTGGATGAGCTGTCGGCAAAAGGCTACATGCCTTGGTGATTTCCTGGCGAGACATTTCTTGGCTGTTGTGTTGGAGCTTAAACCAATTCTCCTTTTCAGGGTCTGCAGCTGTTCTGTGTCTTTGGTTAGGAGGGTAAAAATAGTACTTGGCATTTGTAAAATACTTTTCTCCACAGACACCTCCCCACCCCTCACCCCAGTATTTGTAGCCCAGCTTGTGAAGTAGGTGTTATCATTTTACAGTCAAGACTACTGATGCTTAGGTTGCCAAATGTGCTTAGTATTTATAAAATCCCAGTTACCACAGTTGAGAAGAGGGAAGCCCTCATGTTTAGAATTCTAGCCCCAAAGTCTGAACTCTTCTGTGCTGCAGGTGGAAGACTGGTTGTTGCTTTACTAGCATGTGCTTTTCAACCGACATAGGCATTTAAAATCCCAGTTTGCCTGCTAAAATGCAGTGTTTCATTTAGGATGCAGTAGGAGGCTTTATCAGTACAGAGAACTGAGTCACCTAAATAGGACTGAAGCAGAGCTGGGAAACAACTCCAGAATTTGAGCCTGCATTAGACCTAGGAAGATTCAAGTTTGTGGTCAACTCACACTGGCAGATTTTGAGCTTCTTTAGATTTACTGCATATTTTTATCTTATCCAGTGCAACTTGCAGCTTCACCTTAGATGTCTTCTGATATTTCAAATTAAAAATAGTGTTTATATATCTGTCTTTCTTTTTTACCTTTGCCTTTTTCTTCTTTGCAGCCCTCCTTTACAGTTATTAGATAATTCCTCCTGCTGAATAACCTCACATCTTTCACGCTCTGGGATGAGAAGCAACTAGCTTCATGGATCATGTATTTCAGAACTGTATGATTAGTGTGGAAGAGCAAACAGCCTGATCTCAAGTGGTTACAAAATGAAAGGTCCTACTCTGGCAGCTGGTTTGAAAGAAGTTTCATAAATTTTACGGTGGGCTAGAGACTGATATTGCAGTGAAGGATAAAGATCAGCTCTTAAATCTTTGTGGGACAGATTCTGAATTTGTTACAGATCTTATTTGAAGGCTGGAGCATAGCTATGCTGCTGCAGAATCACATTTTTCTTTCCTTCTTGTTCCAGTGGGGGATTAATCTGCTAAAGCCCTTTAGTTTTCCCCCAAGTTTCAGTTTAACTGTGTAGGCAACTGCATAGGAGTTCAGTCAATATTATGACCATTTTAACCATTTTATCCTGAAATTTGTCACCTCTTCCTATTTCTGTGCATGGGAAGAAGAACACAAACTGTTTGTTCCCCCTTAATAGCATATATTTGTAGCCATGAAAAACTTTTCCCCTTCTTCCTGAGACTGAACTGTGGATCATAATCTACATCTTTTTAAAAAGACTGTCAACTGATGCACTAGCTAAATTCTAGTAATTTTTGTATTGGAAAACTATGATGTGCCATGTGATACTTCAGAACAAATTAAAAATTTGATTTTGAGAGATAGTGAAGAATCAAAGTTGATGACATTTCAAAGGCAGTTAAATGTTCTCCTCTCAGGGAGAGGCCAGATAAAGGTGCTTAGTGTCTTTTAACTATTAATTTTGAAAGAAAACATGGGATTAAAAACTGGATTAAAATCTGTATTTTAAACTGTATTAACTCACCTCTCCCAATTACTTTCAAATCTCTTTGTAGCAAAAGCTATTTCCAGTGTATTACAACTTCAGGCAGGGATGGAGAGGAACAATTTGGAACATTGCCTTCCTGTAGCAGTGAAAGGTGATGTTGAACAGTGTATTCTGATGGTATTTTGGACAGTTTATCTCCCAGTGGTATGTTAGAAACTAAGGTTCAGTTTATTCAGCAGGATCACAAACAATTTAAATTCTCTAATGTGCATGAGGAGCTGAAAATGTGATGAACTTTCCAAATAAACTCCCCAAATAATTTGCTTTTTGGTTAAAATATCAGATCCAGTTTATAAGATACAAAAATAGTGGGTTTGAACGTGTAAAAACTCTAAGTGCCTCATAGCTTTAATTAACTTTCTGTGGATTACATCTAATTTTCTTCCTTTTCAGGACATTCTTTTGTACTTTGACATTCTTCAGGTATAAAAACCATTGTACTTGGATGAGTGTCTCACCCTCAATACCTGGGTTCCTACAGATTGGATGCCAATGAGACCAAGAGACTGCTAGTGTCCTCTCAGCAAACAATTGCCTCTATAATACAAAGTATTACTTTAAAGTAATATTTTTCAGTTTATTTTGAATTTGCTTCTATGATGTACTCTAAAATTGCCTCCTCAGCCCTTTCTAGTGGACTACCACCACACCAATAGAAATACCTTCATTTTAATGAGAAAAACTTTGATAAAAATATGAAAACATTGATTAATATTAGGTTTTTTTTCCTCCAAGCAGCCCAGGATACTCAATAGCAAATATATACCAATGCTCAAAAATAGAATATAAGAAAATCTATCAGCATTTTATCACACCAAAATGTGTATGTTTGCTGTGTCATGTAGAGGTGATAAGCAGTAATTGCTCTCAGGATACAAGCAGAAGTATATAAAATCTAATGTGTGATTGAAATGTGGTTTATTAAATCCAGGCATTTTAGGAATGATATGTTGGCTGCTTTTTTTGCTGTAGACATTCCCAAATAGTTAGCTAAGGACATCATAGTGTACAATTCTTTCCACAGAAATTTGAAACCCATCAAAACATTTGCATTTCTTCAAGTAAAAGATGAACTGTTTACAGGGAACTTCACTGATTTGTCTTAATCTTTTTTTGTTCCATTTAGGAGAGACTGCCACAAGTAATGCCAAGCCTTCTTCATCTAAGGTAAGGTTTTCAATTACTTTGCTTAGATAAGATAATGAATGTAACTGAATGATTTCTCAGGAAAGTGACAGATGTTTTTAAAATGTAGGTTGCTCGATTCAGGAGAGATACAAAAATACAGAAGAATCAGATATTTTCAGCTCGAGAAAAGAAGCTATATGAAACTCTAGGAATTCAGTAAATGATCACATTTTTGTGTTAATGTCCTTCATCACAGCTCAATTATTAGGCCATATTTTTAATCTCATCTGCATGACTATGAATGCAGAGTAACTATTGGTTTTGGCAGAGTCATACTTTTTGCTTGAACTGCAGAGGTCAGATTTAATTGCCTGTTTCATGCTGGCTTTTGTTAAAAATAAATATTGATTAAAAATATTTGCTTGACAGTATTTAATTGAATATCTGGTGAGTGGTTGTGATAAAGCTCTGGAACAAACAATAGTTTCAAATGATCTGTTTACAAGTTTTAAGTGATCTATGTATAACTCTTACAGAATTTTCTTCCTGTATTTTGTGCTTATTTCAAAATTGAAGAAACATATTCTTATAGTTCTCTAGCATTTATCCCAAGACAAAAAAAGCAATTACATTAATAATTCAGAAATATCTTTTTAAAACCTCCTTCTAAACACTTTTATGTGGTTTTTTTACTTTCATTTTTAAAGAGCAAAAATCAGCAAAACCACTATTCAGTGCTTTGCCAGTGTAGTGTCAACACCAGAAAGAGAAACCTGAAGCAGGAGAAGAAAACAACTACACTGAAGATATATTCAAGTCTAAATACTAAAAAAGTTTCGTTTTTCATTAAAATCTTTACATTTCTAAGGATCCTATTTACATTTGAAAGTATAGTATATGAACATACTACAATGCCTTGCTCAGATGATGGAATCAACAAAGACTCAGATGAAAATATGCTTCTTAGTCTTTTGACAATGACACATATTTCTTTAAGTGATGAGTAAGAGGCATTCCCTTACTTTATGTCACTGGCATTATGGAAGAAACAAAAATATGAAAATACTATCTTATGAGAACATTAATAGGAGTAACTACTTTAGCAATGCTTTTATTGTCACTATTTCAGGTAATTCTGTCCCTGTGTTCTTCCTTCTGTAAGAGCATTTAAACTATCTTTTAAATTCTGAGTTTGTCTGTAAATCTGCTTGGGACTGCTTCTGGGCAGAGATTCATAACTTCTGCAAGTATTTCCATGAGCAGAGTCTAAGTTATTAATTTAAGGACTTTCAAGAGTGAAAGTGTTTTGCTAATCTGTGGTAAATCCAAACGCCTCCTCCTCCTCTCACTTTCACTTAAGAAAGTGAAAATAACTTTGTTTTCATCTGAGATGTCTGGTGGGTGTAGTGATTCCTAAAATGTGAGCTGCTTAAATGCAAGATTGGCAAGTTCTTGCCTCCAGTTCACAGTGCTCACAGGTAAAATACTTTACCAGAAATGTTGATGGCATTTTTTTGAATTTACAGAGGTTATTCTTTACCTCTGACACTCCCTCTTGTGAGGCATGGATAAGCACGAGTCACCTAACAGGCCTTGGTCTCAGCTCTATCAATTATCACTTGCTAAAGCTTTAAAAGAAACAGGTTTTGAAGGAAGACCAATGGAGTAATCTATTTCATTTTGGCAAACTGAGCTATTTTGTGTGTGCTTCATGATCAATTTATTTCCTCCTTCATTTTTTGGTACAGCAGGGCACAAGGAATGTTGGAACTGTGGACAAAGCACTCAAGGCAGAAGAGAAAAATAAATCTGCAGATATTTCAGAACAAAAAGAGCAATGCCTTGTACCATGTGATGTTCAAGCTAAAATTTTACGAGGGGAAAAACATTACATGTGCAGTATGTATTCACAGAGACTACTCTCAGCAACAAGCTGTGCAATGCCATGCTGTGCAATCCTCTGCTCTGCTCTGCTGTGCTTCTTTACTTTTTAATCTCCTTGAGCATGTGAGAGCCTTTGAGCCTCCTGCCCAGGCTGAGTATTACTCAGAAAATTTGAGGTGCCATGTTTTTGGGGTGCAGCTGGTGTGACAAGGCTAAACCATAATCTTGCTAGTCTCTGTAATCACTGGTGAGGACAGGCAAATCCAGGCAGCAGCTCAGCTCACATAGATCTGTGTTACCCTCTGAATGTCAGTAGCTCTCTCTCTGTTATAAAGGAAGAGTAGGATGTCTGACCATCATGGATAGGTGTTAGGGTATTAAGTGGGAGTTACATAGTTAAAGTGGGAGGAAATCTATAGTTCAGGCTCAGAAAAAAACAGTAAAAATTCTTCTCTTCCCCATTCTTCCTGTGTTGTTTTTTTTTTTTTAGCATCAGGGCATAAAAAAGGAGTAGCAAAGAGGATGCATAAATGTAGGATGACAGGAAACCTTCTATTTCTGTGCTGTCCATTAACTGATCATCCAAGTTGTCCAAGGATAAGATAAAATTCTTCTTTAAATCTTAAGAGGAGCCAGCACTTCTTAAGATGTCTTTACTGCAGCCAGTGAGACTGAGGTTTTTAGCACCTCTGTCTTCAATTTGTGGTCTCTGTACTACTTTGGTTTCACTTTTAGGTACCCTAAAGTTAAATGCCTTCAATATTCACTTAGATGTTAGAAATAAGTGTGTCATCATGCAGTTAAGAATATTTCTAGATTTTGGTAACAAAATGGGTGAATTTATTTCTTTTCTAGGAAATTTGCAGAACTCCATTGTTGAATATGCAAGAAGTACAAAAAAACTGGTAAGAAACATGATGGATGATCAACAGTCTTCCTTGGATTACCTTTCTAATCAGGTACTTTCTAGTTTATCATGAAGATTTTTGTTTATTATTTATCACTACAGGTGCTGTCTAACTGAGAAACTGGGTGGCAGTGTGGATCTGCTTGAGGGCAGGGAGGCTTTCCAGAGGGATCTGGATAGGCTGGATGGCTGGGCCAAGGCCAATTCCATGAAGTTCACTAAGGCNTGTCAGCCATTGGCACAGGCTGCCCAGGGAGGTGCTTGAGTCCCCATCCCTGGAGGTGTTTAAAAGAAAGGTAGATGTTGCATTGGGAGGCATCATTTAGCAGGTTGCTAGGGCTAGGACAAAGGCTGCACTCATGAGCTTCAAGGTCTCTTCCAGCTGTAACTGTTCTATGATTCTATGAAAGTTAAGCACGTATATTGCCATTAAAACAGTAGAATTAGAGTTTCTATCATCATTCTTGTACCTTGAGTAGGGTGTGAGTTCCATTTCTACAGGAGTGATAATCACCACCTGGTCCACAGCTTAGTGGCATGCATGCCAGTATGGCAAGTTAAGGACTATTCTTCCACAGTGGTTGCTATCTCCAGTTCAATTTACGTAATGGAAGTATGCATCACTAACATATAAAAAAATGAACTTCTGATTATATTTTACTAGGAGTCAAAAAAAAATCTTTAAAATGTAAAATTCCTCCTTGCACCTTAATTAAAGATGTATTATTTGATTTTTCAGGTAAATGAACTCCTGAACAGAATTCTTCTTTTGAATGCAGAAGTTTTGAGAAGGCATTTGGATCCACTTCCTTCCAAAGCAGTTCAATCTCATGGTAAGTAGTCTTCATATTTAGACTTTACCTCTTCCCTTTTTATCTTTGTATCTTTGCAAAGAACTAACTAAAGGAAAGGCAAGCAATTATAACATTTATATATAACATAAAATTTGTAAACTGTTGAAGAATTTTATCATAAGTACTGCTTTAAATAATTTACAACTGGTAATTCTGGGCATCCTGTTTAGCATCTTGTTGATTTTTCTGCAAAATTCCAAGTAAGATTATCAGTTTGTAAGTGGTCTGATACTGCTAAATGTGTGCTCTGTACTTGCAATATCCTTCACGTAGAATGGAAGTCATTTGTGCACTAAACAATCTTCTTTGTAGTGTCCATCTCAACTAAAGAAAGTAGTATCTCTAGGCAGTCCTACTGGCTATAGGAACTGCTTACCTGATTATGTTTAACACAGATGCAAAGGATTTTATTTATGTATACATTGTGATGTAAAGACTTTTACAAGTATAAATACAAATATTTGAGGAAAAAGACATCCTTCTCCAGATAAGATGTCTTTTACAAGTGCTACCCAAAAAAACATGTAAAGGGACTCACATACATGATCTTTAATTTCTGCATCATATCCATTAAGACCAGAAAGAACTTACTCTATACAATATATATTTCTTTCTAAGCTTAGTGGAATTCAGAGAATTTTCATTTATAAGGTAAATTAATGACAAAACATGATTGTAAAGTTTGCATGACAAGGAAATACTGTTTGAAGTCACTTATACATCACCAAAAGTCATATTTCTGTGCTTAAGCTGTATTTGTTTTTTTTAAAACATATTTTACTGATGAGTTTCATCAAATACTTTCTTCCCTAGGGTTGGATTGCACTCACATTAAAGACACCATTGGTTCAGTTTCAAAAACTCCAACTGGTCTGTACATTATCCATCCAGAAGGATCAAATTATCCTTTTGAGGTAATAATTTTAACTCTCAGGACAGTCACAATTGACTTGAGAATATGCATTTAGAATATATTTAACAGATTTAAAGACTTTTCCTTGAGGATTTCTCAACAGATGAGTAAGAAATGTACTAAATCATCCAAATGTGCCTGCCATTACTATAACTTTGAAAAGTTTCTTGTTTTCTACAAAGAAATTTAATCTCTGTCATAAGATCCCATCATGAGTTTTCATATATAGTGAAAAATAGAGGAAAACCCAAGGTATTTTCCAACACCCCTTTTGGACATGATAAAGTTCTTCTCACCTCAAAAGTATTTTTGACACTTTTCCACATTTAAAGTGACTGCCAGAATCTGAGAATTAGTTATATGAGTTGAAAGGTTCCTTAAGGAGAACAAGAAACAAAAAGAAGTATCATAATCATTTGATTAAAGGTGCTAGGTAACAATAAATAAATAATGAGAAGAAATGTCTGTACTCATTAAATATTGTCTCATTTCTTGTCTGGTAGATGTTACACAGAACTGAAAAGATAGTGCCAAAAGGTCTCAGAGAAAAATATCTAAAGTATGTGTGTTCCATAAAGGAAGTTATTTTAAGGCAAACTGCTTAATGCAAATTTTTCCATGTGTTGAAGCATAAAAAGAGTACAAGAGAAATGATAATGAACAAAAACATCAAGACATTAAAACATAAACAGGAAACTGTAATGCATTTTAAGGGACTAATAGCCAGGAGTTCTAGAAGTTCTGCAGACTAGCAAAATAAGAAAAATACAAAGAATCAGAAATCTGCAGTAAGAAACTCAAAACCAGAAAATAAAGCCAGCATGAAACAATTTATTTACATGCAGACATTTTAGCAATAAACTTGCCCTTGAAATGTAACTGAAACTAAACCAAAATGTCTTTAGAATCATTTGCATAAAGATACCAGATAAATGAAGAAAACTATTTAGACAACTCGATGCTGTTCTCATCTTTTCATGTTTGAAACCTCAGGTTTTCAAAAGTGAGTATAGATTTTAATGCTTAACTTTGGCTGATTGACACCTGAATTCCAGGAGCTCTAGGAATACTCAGTTTCAGTGGCAATGGCAGGTTGTCATAATCTCAAAAATCTACTTCCAAATGGGCTTTTGGGAGTATTCAAACATGAGGCAATTAAACCCAATTTCACTTAGGGAAAATTAAATCATGATCACTTTCTGATACATTGTTCAATAAGTAAATTTAGAACAATGATATTTCTGAGATGGGTCAGACAAACTAACCAGTTGTTTGGAATATAACTCATACACAGGAAAGATGGAAAAGAAGAACAATTGAGTGGAAGCATCCTCCTGCTCATTTAACTTAAGTCATACCTGCCACAGTCATGCCCCTCATACCTTGCACAAAATAAGAGACATAGAGCAAGCTGTAAAGTGGATTCACTATTACAAGGTTTTAAGAAATAAAATTGCAGCATTTCCAGCATATAAGGGATTAAGTAACTACACAGCAATGACTTTTTTGTGTATCTAGCTTATGTTTTTACCTAGCTGGTGTAGGTTTTGGTGCCATATCTAACTGGCTGATGACCTTTCATATAGAAACAAATCTGCTCCTTCTGAGAACTGTTGACACACCCACTGGTTTGTGTTGGACTGAAGGTTGATGTCATGACCAAGAGTGCTCCTCTTTGTATTTCTGACTCATTGTAAGAGGAGTAGCCAAGCATGCAATCGTCTCCTCAAGACAGCAGATGAGACAATGGGATTATTTTTAATGAGTTGTAGGTATTTACATCTAAATATTCATTGTGGAACCTCCTGCATTTCTTTTTATTCCAGTTCCACCCTCCTCAGGTGACCTGAATTAAGCACCTGATTCTCCAGGGGATAAACCCCATAATTTTCTTTCATACATGTAATAGTTTCTAAGATTAATTCAGTATTTGTATTGCAAGGATTGCTCAAAGCATCCAATGACATTGACTTAATGAAAATCCAAGAGTCCCCAAATTGTATTAGAACACATTGCAATTCAGTCCTGTTGCTTTCTTGTCATTCATTGAGAAGAGGATGTTAAGTCACAGGTTCTGAATATGATGTTGACGGCAAGGAACAAGTCTTTGGTTTCATGAAAAATATCTGGCTTGTACATGAGCCAACATATAAAGCTCAGACTGTCACAATTTTTGTTGAGGGTTAAACCTGGCCTCTACTTTTAGCAACTGGCTAAGCTTGCATATTCCTCCTTTCTGAAACATGTTTCATTGTGTACATTCCCTGTAACATGAACAAAAATTCCCACTTTACTCCATCACCTGTGCATCTGCTTGATTTTATGATTTACTGATAGCCAACATTATATTCTGAATTTACTTTTCTTATCACAGGTAGCTTACTAGCTCCATAGCTACAGGTTTTATGCAGCTTATTTCTCCTGATATTAGCCACACTGGGGGACACAAATGAGCCTGTGTTCTTAAACACTAATTAAGCACAGTATCCCCTAGAACTACTTTGAACAGCTTAGGTGGTGCAGTGTCTAAATGTGCAACATGTGCTTTTCTAAATGAGGGTGCCCTGACTTTCTAATCCCCTAATTCTATTAGAATTGGTCGAGATACCCAGAGTGAATTGGATACATTCCACTTAACTTTAGGCACTTAGCTGAAATGCTTAGAGAGCAACCAAGGGTCTAGGGGCCCTTTCTGTAGACAATGGAGGTGAGTGACACCTGCAGAGGGTGATACAGATCTTGGTTTGCCAGAGCCACACTATGAATGCACATTTCTCTCTCTGGGCGGGGGGGGATTACAGGACAGACAAGGGCAATAAATTTCGTAACTAAGGGAACTCATTTATGTGTCTAAAGTTCAATGGGCTGAGAAGAAAATGTGCCATATAATGTGCTATTCCAGAGCAGAGCAGCTGGACCACTGCCATTTGACATGCTGCTGGGCACAAACTTTAGCAAAGACTCATAATGACTTGTAAATTGGAGAGATGATCTTGTGTATTCAGTGGCACTGCTCAGTTGCAGCCTGTTAAATGTTCACATTGGGACTTCCCTGGATTAGGACCCTTTCTTATAGAGAGTTTTTATACTCCTTCAGCATAAATTATTATACACTGGATTATCACTATCACTTTTTCCATTTCTTTGCCTTTGTTAAGGCTCTACATTTCCTAGGCATCCCAAACACAGTATTTCTGGGGAAGAAGGTATGATGGTGAGGAAGAACACATAAGAAGTTTTGTTTATTTTGCTTTGCAGAAATAAAGGTATACTGAGAGTTAGTGTCTGTATCTGTAATCTTTTGCATGGTTAATACAAAACATTGCATGTTGCACTTATCAAAGCTTGCTTATTGTATCTGATATGAGCAGATATTTGCACACAAGTTTCTACTGGTTGAGGAAACACAAATCAAGCAGTTCAACAAGAACATATAAGAGAAAACTGCAGCTTCATTTCTCATTTTCTTTGAGCTTTTTGGTAAGATATTTGAAAGCTGTGTTGCTTAGCAAAGCTCTGACTAGTCCACCTTCAGTTAATGAAAATGTTTTCTTCATAACAGTTGCTTCAAGAATGCTTAATTGTATTTATGTCTATTTGAGGTTTTGTGTGACATGGATTTTCAAGGAGGTGGATGGACTGTGGTTCAGAAGAGAACTGATGGAATCATCCCATTTCAGAGAACATGGTCTGAATATCTGGATGGATTTGGTGACCTTTCTGGTATTAATTTTAAATACTCTGAAGTGCTTTGAACCCAATATTTCTGCTGTCTTTATGTGAGCTACATTCCACTAAATTGTGTGAGATTTTTAGTAGTATTGAGAGTAAAGTTCTTGTTTCTTAAAAGTCTTACGTATAGTTAAGAGTTTTTTTCCATCAAATCTAATCTCACTAATGACTACCACCATGCTAGTTTCTTTAACCATTGCCCATCATCAGTCTTACAAGAGGTGTTTAAAATGTTGTGGTATTTTCTTCCTGACATAATGTATAAATAGTATTTCCCCCTTTTCAGATTTTATTTTAAAGCAAAACAAAAACCTTAGTTGTTTTTAATCATATTTGCAAAATACTTCCTTAGAGCAGAGGAAATCAGCAATACTTCACCATAGGGCATGAGAAGTGGAAATATTTGAGCAGCTAATATCAGCACAACTGTGATATTAGGTTTTTACTGACCCCTTTCATCTACCACGTCTGAACCCAATTGCTTTTTCAAGAGTTTATCCAGGCTTGCAATGGAAACACACAACTGCTCCACTATACAGAAAAGCACAGCTCATATGGGGCAACCTTTCATGGAAAAAAGTGTGATTTATAGGGGCAGCAAATCTTGAGAATAGAGTTTGTGTCTTGCTGCATTTCATAGAATGGTAACATTTATCATTTCTCAGTATTGCCCTTGGGAACACTACTGAATTCTGTTTAATCAAGAGCATCTTAAGCACATCCAGTTGAACATGAATGCTTGAAAGTTATCATGTGGACAATATGCTAAAAATGTCACAGAGAAAAAAGTTGATGTGCATGTGGGAATTCTTTCCATGGATTTTCCAAAGAAGTGGGAAGGTTACTTTGTACTTTCATTAGTGTTTCAAAGGAATATAAGCCTATCTCACAACTTTTATTACACTTGGTTCTGGAAGGAAAGAAGAAAAAACTGGAAGAATAATTGTTTTCTTTTACACTTTCCATTTCAAGACATCTATTGAGTCTAAATTTTACTTCTGATCTAGGGGAATTTTGGCTTGGACTGAGGAAGATTTTTCACACTGTAAATCAAAAAGCCACTACTTTCAGTCTTTATGTGGATTTGGAGTCAGAAAATGACAAGCATGCCTATGCATTATATGATGGATTTTGGATAGAGGATGAAGCATGTTCTTTTAAGATCCATTTGGGGCATTATTCAGGAAATGCTGGTAAGAACTTCCTTCTTTAAATAGTGTAAAAATATCTTCCATACTTTTTAGTATTTTATACTTTTTCTTCCCTACATCTTTAACACATTGACAGCTCATTATTTGGGGATCTTGAACTGCTTTTGAAGAAATCTATTTTTCTAATAAATTCAGAGGAAATGTTTGTGAGGTATGCAATAAATCAGAAATGTTATGTCTCTCTGTGAGTAACCTTTTCATCCTTCTGCTTTATCTCTTGTACCTAGGCGATGCATTTAGAGGATACAGAAAAGCAGATAACCAGAATTCAATGCCTTTCAGCACATTTGACAAGGATAATGATGGATGCAGGCCAATGTGCACCATTAAAGGACAGCCTGTGAAGAGCTGCAGTAGCTTCAGTAATAACACTGGATGGTGGTTCAACCAGTGTGGCCTTGCCAATCTTAATGGTGTTCATCGCCATACGGGTAGATTCCTTGCAACTGGGATTCACTGGGATACATGGACAATGAACAATAAACCAGTCAAAATTAAGTCAGTCTCAATGAAAATTCGGCGAGCCTATGATCCATATTTCCATTAACTTATGAAAATATAAATATATCTCTTCTTGCAATTATGTGGGATAAAATATCACTGCATCATAAATAACTTCTGTTTTCACTGAACAATTCAGTCTTAAAACTTTATTAGATACTTCCATAATAGTCACTAATTTTTATTATGAATTTTTAGAATCTGTAGTGCTCCTGCTTGAGTAAGAAGGTCCTAAGAAGCACAGGGTTTTCAGAAAACAGATGAAGCTTAGTGTTTGTCAGCTTTTGTTCCACTGACTCTTCTGCAATGTCAGAACCAGCAGAAAACTTCTAAAAGGAGAATGTAATACTGACTTTTGAATGTGCGTTTTTTAATGCTCTCTGCTTATCTGAATTGCCAAGAAATTTCAGTAAATTTTCTTTAAAAAGCCATATCACTGATGTTTCCATCATTATATTTTGGAAAAATACTTTTTCTTCACCTTAGGTTAATTTTCCAGAATCACCTCTTCTTTATATATTCCTTATCAGGCAGGATAACATTGACTTATTTCAAGATATATGTAAGGTTCTGTATACTCTCAGGGTCCAGTGTTTATACAGGTAAGGTAGATACCTCCCTGCAAGAACTATGTTTTGTTTTGTATTTAATTTCCACAGTCAATGTGTTTCATAACCAAATTTTTACTCTACCATTGTCTATTTCACTATTCACTACAAATGAAGATTTTTTTTTTCCCCCAAGAAAATGTAACATTTCCTATGACCTTTGCAGTTTTATTTTTGGATACATAGAGATCTGATTGTATGTATTTCGTTCTCACATGCTTTCACTTTGTGAATGATCATGTGGTAATGAACAAAACCAATCTGAGTTGTGGAAGTAAGTTTTGCATCAAGTAATGTGAATTGTTTGAATTTCTGTCAGTAAAAATAGAATAATATCAATAAATAGTGTTGATAGAATAATACCAATACAAATGTGAGTATTGTAAGTACAGCAGTGTTTCTACCTGCCTGCCTAACCTAGCATCTATTCTGTAGCAACTACACATGGTATTTCTCATCAGATAACATCTGCATTAACGTGTGGAATAAAATCAATTGAAAACTCCATGGGTTTCCCCTTTGCTGGCTGACACTTTGACCACAGTGAGCAGAAACCATTATCAGCTCAGAACCACCATGTTTTAGAAATTCTTTCCAAAGATATATGTAGCTGTAGGAGGGAATGAAGCTTTTGATAGGGTGTGTTACAAGGCTAATGGAGAGAAAAAAATTCCTCTTCTCTGCTTGACTAATCCTTAACAATTGGAGGTAAAATGTTGCTAAAAGCAGAAGGTCTACCCTTATAGTGCAGGCATATGGCACAAGCACAGTAGGAAATAGCTTGAGGAAAAATATCATAGGCCCTGTAGAGGGATTGTGAGAGGGAGTAGCTCACACTCTTAATGGAGACTGAATTCTCTGAGCACAGGGAGATCTTGTTCTCGGACCCTGTAGTCTTTGGAACTAGAGGTGGAGAGATAGTAGGTACACTTCCTTTAGTCCTCCCTCTCAGTCCAGACTTCCTAGGAATCGAATATATTCTAACAGCAGCATGGACCCAGCAGACCTACAAACATAGGTATTGAAATGAAAGAGCTTCTGCACTAACATGAACAAACATTAGAGCAATATATGATGTTTAAAGAGTATTAATTCTGGCTGCAAGCCTGGATGTTGTCACTCTACTAGAGCTATTATCTCAAAAAGAGAAAAAGACTCTGCAGGCTGCAGTATAACAACCCTACTGGAGAATGCCAGAGGCTAAGTTTAATGGAAACTTTGATGGTGAGACCTCTACTCTCATAATCAGTTCCAAGCCTGTGAGTGGAAACAAAAAGTCTAAGTAGGGAATCTGGATGCTGAGCTAGAGCTAGAGTCTACTGACACCCTGAGGCTCCCTTTGGATTTATTAGAATCCCTGCTAAAAGTGAAGGTGGAAAATGAAGATTGCAGATCTGTGCTGACAGATGTTATCACCAGGTTTATTCTCTCCTTTGTCAGCATTGGTTAGATTAGCTAGCAGTAAAAAATGACAGAGGGGATGGGCTAGGGAAGATAACTAAAGCTTGAAAGAGCATTCTTTCAGATAGACATTGAATCTTAAGGTCAAGTCAAATAAAATGAATTGCATTCTCAATATCATTACGAGGGTGGAGGGGCATTTGAATATTTATTGTACCTCAGAAAATAAAAACATTTCCAAGACTATTTGCAGAGATTGAGTTGAACTCAATACATATTGTCTAATACCACTAAGTACTGCTCTACTAACAAGATCACAGGTAGACAGTGTGTTCTGTGGCTTAGAGTTCTTCCTGTTTGTAGATAAAATGAATTCATTCTCCGTCAGATTTGACTAGTACCTTTGTTGTGCTTTGAGAGCTAGATCTGCCAGTGTAAACTGCAAAAACAATGAAGTCCAAATTGCAAATACTAGTCAGATTGTGACTCCTTCAAATCAATTAGGCAGGAGTTTCCAATACAATGCTCTTAAGCAGAAAATGGAAAATGCTTTATTACCTTCTCAGATTAGAAAACATACATGAAAGTAGAGATGGTTATGAATTTCTCCTCTTGTATTTGTCATATCATCTACTAGTCAAGATTGTACACAGTGCTTCTGTGGCACCAAAACAAGTAATGAGATAATAATTAATGCCATTTAATTATTTTATTTCTTTTCATGGAGTCTAGCAGCTGAGAGGACCTCAATAAGGTTTCTATGAAAAGATTTGGAGCATGGGAATCTTGTAGTTTAATCATCATTTGAATCTTCTGAAATATGAGTATTGATATACTCTGGTTTTGTTTTAACATTCATCTACGCCTAGAAGAGCAGAGTGCTACAGCTGGCAGTCTGCCTGGTGCAAATCTGAAATAGAGCAATGACAATAGAACATTTTCCATGTGATAGATGGCTACTGTCTTCAAAGGTTTATTCCATTTCCTCTCTAAGAATAAAACAACTGTGAAAGCAAGTAATTTTTTTTGTTAAACACAGAAAATTTATAAGGGCATCAGACTGATTCCAGAGGCCTATGTTCCATAGTTTCAGCTGATGGTTCCCAACTACCATCCATAAGATTTTTGTGGATTGGTAATCAGAAAGTTATTGTGGAGACAGTCTTGTTTCAACTAAATAAAAAGGACAATGGAGGATGTAGTATATTAAGAGAAACTGATCGAGTGTTCCAAATAAAAAGTAGCTTGGTTAAACAACACTTAATGTGTGTTCCAGGAATGATAGTCTATGAGAAGTTGTCTTTGAAGGACATGTAATCCCTGATGTTATGAAACTGCATTTCTTCCCTTTGTTTTCTTTTTTACCAAGAGTATGTCTTCAATATGTAAATCTCAGTTTGGTAAACTACAATTATTTGACTCATTTTATGACCCTAGAGTTATATAAATAAATGTCAGCATGATTTCCACAGCCTGAGTAGTACTGACGTGGCATTGCAGGGTTCAGTGTATTAGACATCTGGAATGAACAAAACAGTGCAACAAAAGGCATTTTACTTTCCACTTGGAAAATCCTTAATTGGGCAGTAAAAGATCCTCTACACTGAAGTTTTTTTTCTTACTGTATATTCTAACATATTTAAAACTTCATAATCAGTCATGTTTAATCAACACAAAAAATTTATGGTTTTATTACTGGTCTCTGTTACGGAACATATTTACAAAAAAATAGTCTAACACTACATTGTTTTGATACTTCTCTACAAAATACATAGCATGTTCATGTGCATTGCATATTACTCCAAGTTTCAAGTAGGAAACTTTGATTCATAGCTTGTCTCTAAATTTTAATTGATTGCGTGCAGCAGTTTCCGTAATTCTTCCCAATTATTTAAGGAT
This sequence comes from Bucco capensis, assembly GCA_013396975.1. Taxonomy (NCBI): domain Eukaryota; kingdom Metazoa; phylum Chordata; class Aves; order Piciformes; family Bucconidae; genus Bucco; species Bucco capensis. The sequence goes on along the minus strand of VWZO01001566.1, from coordinate 12,742 downwards.
CAATAATGTCATGCACAACTAACATGCAATTATTTAAACTACCATCTCAAGAACAATTGCTTGAAATCTGCTATACCAAATATTCTGCAAATGTTGGCAGCATGATCACCAACAAGAAGATACTGCAACCTGAAAAGCATGATACCAAGAACTTCTGATGCATGTGTCTAGTGGGTTAAAGCAGAGTGCACAGCTCCACTGCTATTGTACAATGTGATAGGAGGAAAAAAACTACAGGAAGAAGTTTCTTAGACTGAAGGAATATCTGAATATCTTCTTTTCCCTTTTCCCCATCTGATACATAAGAGAGAAACCACTAAAACAGTAAATGCAGTAACATGGTAAAGTTCTCTTTAGCCTCACTAATCTCTATAGACTCCCTTGAATAAAATTTGAAGTGGTTTTAATTACCTTGCTGGGACACAGAACTCAACAAGAACTCATCATAATGAACAAGGAAGAATGGAAGGTGATATGACACTGGACCTGTAGTTTAATTTATATATGACTGTGTTTTGAAGACAAGAATGAAGAAGCGATGCTAAGTGATTAAAAAATCAAGATATCCCCATTCCTGCTTGTTTTGAATGTCCAACCCACTATTCTTTTCATGAAGGCTGTAAATACCAGTTACATGTAGTTCATCAAGTAAATGCCCACAGCTTCATCTGGAAACTCCATTCAGTGACTGCTCTGTGTAAAGCAGGTTAGTTTTCTTGCTTTATACATTTGAAAGTGTATAAACTACGTCCATAAGTCATCTAATAACCATGGACTCTCATTCTTTCTGATATGCTGGATGATCCAATAAAACAGACACAGTCCTGACTTATCCTGATCTTTAGTGCCAATAGTGATGCTCTTTTGTACAAGTCATCCCTGCAGGTACTGTCTTTTATAAGCCATTATTTTTAATATAAAGCTAAATAGGTACTAGTAGCTCCTTGTGACTCCTGTGGTCAGATGATCTTGCTGGTTCTGTTTAAGGCACTAAACTCCAATCAGGCTTACACAAAGCCAGGAGAAAAAGCTTAAATCTTTTAAAACATTTGTGTGTATGTGCACATGGCATTGAATATATATTGATGGCTTACCATGTATTTTCTGGGAACCTTCACTATGGCACTTATTCTTGTGACATTTTGTCATGATGCATGCAAAGATTGAAGAGACAGAAGTGTCTGTTATATGGGGTTATAAACCAAGGTAAAGTTCACAGAATCTTGGATAACCTCTAGAGCTCATCTAGTCCAACTCTCTGTTAATATCATGTCTAATTAGATCAGATTGCTCAGAGACTTTTCTGTTTGAGCCTTCAACACCTCCAAACATGAAGATCCAACAACCTCTCTGGGCAACATGTTCCAGTATTTGTCCACTCTTGTGCAGATTTTTCTTTCCTAATATCTGATTGGAATTTCCCATGTCCCATTTTGCCCTACCCCAACTGACTCTGACTTCTTGTGTATATCTGAAGTGGGCTAAGGCATCCCAAACTCTCAATTCCTCTATTGTAGGTCCTGCTTCAGTCCCACAGACTCTGTTAGTAGGCCTGGGGGACTAGCGAAGGCTAAGAACAAGACTTACCAGTGAAACTTGAGGAAACAAAACCCCATGGAGCATCTTTTGCTTTCTCATGTCCCCAGTCACAAGATCCCCTGGCCCCTTGAGCAATGAGCTCACATGCTCCTTACCTTTTCTTTGCTGCCAATGTAATTCTAGAACCCCTTCTTGTTGTGCTTCACCTCTCTTGCCAGTGTCACCTCTGGCTGAGCTTTAGCTTTGCAAACTCTTGGATGCTCAGGCAAAACCTTTGTCTTCCTCTTAAACAGCTTGTTGCTGTTTCCACCTTCTGGGTCCTTTGTGTCTGACCTCAGCCAGGAGCTCCACATTCATCCATGCTGGCCTTCTGCCATGCTTCTGCCATATATTTTGGGATGATTTTCTAGATTCTAAAGCTCTCCAATGATCATCTTTCTTATTGCATGTGGGTTTTTATAGCAACTCCCACAACAGAACGGGGAACATGGCCCAAGGGCATTATGACATTTCACCTACAAGAACTCTACTTTTCTCAGAAATGATTACTCCATTTTCTGGAGAAAAATCTGGCTCATCATAGCGTATACGCAGTCTTTAATTAAAAAGCCCCCCAAGTTCATTGTAGTGCTATTCTTTGTTACAAAAGTGGTGACATCATCCTGGTTGCAGAACTACAGACCAACAGCATACAATAACATCATTTTGGGGGGGTAAAGTCAAGTTTCTGCAACAAGTCCCTAATACACAGGGAAACACATGTGAGCTCTTCCTGGCACAACAGTAAATTTAATGACTTTTCCAGGAATAAAACAGGAGGATAGGATTATTCTCTTCCAATTTAAATGAAAAAAATTCCTTAGAACTTCTTCAGATAATTTTATTTTCCCCCACTTCTAAAGTTGAAAGGTGAGTGAAAAAGTAATGTGACAATGGCAAAAAATATAGCATATAAAATTTCCACCATGTAGAAGTTAGGTACTTTGAATAAGTACTAAAATTGCAGTGTGGTGATGTTTTTTTTCCTGAATTTCTGCCTAAAGTAGGAACTTAAGATTCAGCTGCCTAGTCCTGAGCAAAGACAACGACACCTCACTTTTTTGGGTGCTATTTCAACGTTCAATAAAATCAATGGAGAGACACCACGGAATTATAGAATCATTGAGGCTGGAAGGGAACTCTTGAGATCATGTACTCAAGTATTGTCATCTGGAGCAGACTGTCCTAGAAGAAAACCTGAAGTAAGTGGTCATTGAAGAAAACTTTTTTGCCCCATGATTTCAAATTTTAGTTTTGTGGGTGTGTGTAGAGATCACACACCGGCAGACATACCCAGGCTCGTATTTCTAACGCAATTCTCAGTGAGAGAGAAGTCTGGTAAGACCAGTATAAAACGGGCTTCCAAGCATTTCTTTTCCGCGTGCTTTTCTCCATTGCCTCAGCTTTTCCTCACCCTCACATGGTCTGACAGTTCTGTTGATCCTGCAGAGCGTCCTTGGCAGGTGCTTGCACACAGGACAGTGTAACAGAAACAAACACAAGGCTCAGCTTTGAGGCCAGCAAAGCTTGGCGATTAAAACCATTCAAAACTTCAGAGACTTTTTTTCAAGGTGCAGTTCTTTCTTCTGTCAGCTGCGGAGTACTGCCAAGCGTCTACACGGCGCTCGACTACAAACCCCAGGAGCGCAATGGGGAGGGAGGGGAAGCAGGTCCGACCAGTTTTAACACAATTTTTTGACACAGCCTTAGTCAAAACAGACGGGACGGCCTGGCTCGCGTGGCAGGTGTTAGGCGTCTCGGGGCCGAGGCGGCCTCTGGGGCTTAACGACAGCGCACCCGGGGACTAGCGGCCCCCAGCAGGCCCTCGGTGCCCCGCGGGGCCACGCCGGCTCCTCGGGCCGAGTCTCGGCGGGAACCCGCCACCTCGTTGCCGTGCTAATCTCTGCGCCACGGGGCGGTGCTGGTGGGCGCTGGGATTTGGCGGCAGGGGGCGCCAAAGCGCCGATCCCGGCGCGCTCTCCTCGCCGCCGCTGGGCCTGGCCCCAGCAGTCATCGCTTCTGGGAAGCTCTTGCATGGCTATTTTGAATATGGCAAATATGGATTTATAAATGAACAGAAGAAGACTTTTTCTTTAGAAGATACGTTCTTCCCACCTTCTTTTTCTACTTTTCCCTTAAGCTTTTTTGCGGATTGTAATTTCATGTTTTCTTTCAGCACTTAGCTGACAACAAACCTCTGACAAAGCTGAACCAGGAGGGGGAAACTGTGAGATACACAGGAAAATGCAGATGTTTCCAAGTCTCAGCTGTTTTATGGTATGTAGCTTCAGATAAAAAGTTGTCAAACCCCAGGAATTTTTGACAACAAGTGGAAAAAAAGAGAAGTTATTTTTTCCTTATATATTTTTTTAATTGCAAAGGGAAATAAAACAATTATAAAAAAGCACTTGGCACAGACACACAAGTAAAAAAGCAAGTATTTTAAAAAATGAGGCTTTATTTTGTATGTCTCCAGCCTATGAAAACAGATTCATTTTTATATTTGCAGCTATTTTCCCCATAATATTAAATAAGTTCTGGCATTGTTGCAAGGTTGAGTATTTTGCAACCCTTTCTAGTGTTCTGATCCAACCACATAGACATTCAGTCCACTAAAATGCCAAGAAATTCAGCAGACCAGAGTACAAAAGCAGAGAAGATCTAAGTAATGTAAAATAACATTTTGATACAAAGCCAGTTAGATATTACAGAAATAGCTTTCCCCAACAGGATATTTAAAAATGCTGACTTTGCAGTTGTTTTCCAAATTAATTTGACCCTATGTCTCTCCCACCTCCAGCATTTCCTGTGGAGAGGATTTTGGGAGGAGAGGCTGAATTAGGGCAGGATAAGATTTGTCAGAGTTTGGCATGGAGAGATAGCTGGAGAGGGAAAAGGAAGGAAAACTGATGGCAATTTTGTGATTCGGACAGGTTCAGGAAAACCTGCTTTCTCACATATGTCATGTTTATCTTTGGCCAAGTGTACTCCTCTAAAATGTTTGCCTTGGCATGAAGCTAAATATGTTCACTGGATACCTAGCATGTATCTGTCCCTGGAGGAGCCCTCTTCATCTCTCTGCCCCCTCAGTGCTCTACTAAACAGAATCATCTCCTGCTTGTAGCTTGCTCTGCTTTTTGCCTTTGCTACTGTGTTACGTCTTTCTAGTTAATCTCTTATCTCAGCCTGACCCCCAAACCCAATCCCTGCTCAAGGGATCTGTTCCCATGTGTTGGCAGAAAACAGATACAAAGGACAGGAGAAGGTGCAGAAGTGGTCAAGGGGAGGACTGAGCAGAAGGTAGAGATGGAGAGAGGTGGAGGATGAGGCAGAACTAGGGACCAGACTATGGGCAGCACTGTCCTTGAAGAATTAAAAAGGTAAGATCAAGAAGTTTGAATGTGGTTCAAAAATGAAGAGGATGCCAGTGCAAGCACTGAAGAAGACATGAGATATTTTGGGGGAGGGGTTTGTGTGTTCTTTTTGTTTGTTTGTTTGTTTTTTGGTGTTTGTGTAGCTGTGGTTAGATAGATGCAGCATGTTGTTTTGATTTCTAAACAGAAGTTTTCACAGAGCTTCAGAAGGAGATGCAGGTTCTTTGTCAACAAAGAATTGCCATGAAGATGGTTAAGCAATACAATTATACCCACTCTGAGTTCAATGACATCCTGTTATGCATTTCTTATAGTGCATGAAAAGCAAGTTACCATTTTGAAAATTAGTGAGGCTGGGAAAACATTCCTCATGAATTCTCATTTGACTTTGCACAAATAAGAGGGAGTTTCCTGCTGCTGTCGTTTTCCCCTGAGGAATTACTCTGCCCTGTCCACCAGCTTTATACCTGCTGTGAATAAAAGCTTTTATATGTTCACTCATTTACCTGAGCAAAACCTGTCATCAAACCTCAAAACCCACTTAGAGAGTAGGATCATGTGAACAGAGGATCTTGTTAAAGACTTCCCAACTAACGTTGGTTTGTTGAAATGCCAGTGACTTGAAGATAGCTGTACCTTATGTGACTCACTCCTAACTCAAATGAGTAATGCAACATCAACAGAAGGATTGGTGAAACTCAAAAACAGCAGGTCCCTGAAGCAAAGAAGTTAAAAAATGGAATTTTAATTTTACTACATTTAAAAGTTACCACACAAATACATAGAATTCACCTTTGTTTTCAACAGTCCTTTAATAAGAGATTAGCTCAATATGGTACGTGTCATTAAACAGCAAAACTGTGAGGTTCATTTCTCACCATTTGACTATTAAAATGTTATAAGAAAAAAATAAAAGAAATGCTTTCAGAACTCCCCTGAAAAGAAGCAGGGCTGATGCAAAACCCAGAATGCCACTGCATGTACAGGAGCTCCAGCAGAGGAAGGTTTTCATGTACTAATAACAATGTTATAAAACAGGAAAAAGAGGAGGTATTTTTTAATGTTAAAAGTCATTAATGCAAAGATTTTGTGAGGTGTTCCTACATATCTGCTCAATGGCTCAATGCCCAGATGGAGGTCAGTAACAAGTGGTGTCCCCCAGGGGCTCATACTAGGACCAGTGCAGTTTAGTATCTTCATCAGTGACATGGGCAGTGGGAATGAGTATTCCCTCAGCAAGTTTGCAGATGACACCAAGCTGAGTGGTGCAGTTGACAAACAGAGGGACCTTGACAAGCTTGAGAAATGGGCCCATGTGAACCTCAGGAGGTTCAACAAGGCCAAGTGCAAGGTCCTGCACCTGGGTTGAGGCAATCCTTGATATTAATACAGAAGGACTTGGGGCTACTCGTGGATGAAGAGGTGAACATGAGCCAGCAATGTGCACTTGCAGCCAAGAAGGCCAACTGTAGCCTGGGATGTATCAAAAGAAGCATGGCCAGCAGATTGAGGGAGGTGATTCTGCCCCTCTACTCTGCTTTGGTGGGACCTCACTTGGAGTACTATGTCCTGCTCTGGAACCCTCAGCACAAGAAGGACATTGGCCTGTTGAAGCAGGTCCTGAGGAGGGCCACAAAAATGATCAGAGGAATGGAACACTTCTCCTGTGAAGAAAGGATGAGAGAGTTGAGGTTGTTCAGCCTGGGAAAGAGACCTTATTGTGGCCTTTTAGAACATAAAAGGTGTCTATAAGGAAGATGGGGCTAGTCTGTTTAAAAGTGCCTGTTGCAACAAGACAAAGAGTAATGGTTTTAAAGTAAAAGAGAGTAGATTTAGACTAGATATAAGGAAGAAATTTTATACAGTGACAGTAGTGAAACACTGAAACAAGTTGTCCAGAGAGGTGGTAGAAGCCCCATCCCTGGAAACATACAAGGTCAGGTTGAGCAGGGCTCTGAGCAACCTGATTTAGTTAAATATGTTCCTGCTTACTGCAGGTAGGTTGGACTGGATGATCTTTAAAGGCTCTTTCCAACCCAGATCATTCTATGATATGTACAGATAGATATGCTGATGTATATATACATATATATATACACATGTAGGTATTCACATCTCTATATAGTTATGCATAAGTGTGTCTATTTTTATTGAATCATCTAAGAGTGGGGAAGTTAGAGAGCAAAGCACTTGAAAATACATATGTGCATGACCAAATGTTTCACGACATGGTCACGTATTCTCTTTTTGTGGAGGTGCACTGCCTCATTCAGTGCACCAGAGTGGCTGACTGTGTTACACTGGCCAGGATTTTGTTTTATAGTCATTGTTCAAGCTGTGGCCTTCTCCTTTAGTAATTATATTCTTCTCTGAAAAATAAAACTAATCATTTCCTTGTGGTGTTTCCAGGGCAGTCATCATGCAGAACTTCAGACTTTCTATTATACTAATTTAATTTCACAAAAATACTATTGGATGAAGGACTGGTTTTATTCCCATTGCACATCTTGGTAACTGAGGCACATGGAGATATCTACTAAAGACTAAACCTTTTCAAAATACTTTGTAGTATGTAACAATGATGGATATGCTTAGTGCTTCAGTGAAATAGACCCTGGAGCTGCTTGTCAGGTATCTGGAAAACAGGAAACATGCAGTTCAGGTACAACTCATGAAAATTGTAAGTTGCTTATGCACAATCAAATTGCCTTTCAGAGGCAGATTCAGTCTTTCAGGGGAATCATTGAATTAGCCTCTAAGATCAGCTTTACTTTTCCTCACTTGGCGTCTGAAGCATGTGAGACAAGCTTTTAGAAACAGGAGAGTTTTTTACTCTCCAGTTTTTTACCGTACATCCTTGTCTTAGCCTTGGTGCCTCCTCCTTCCTGTGCATTTAGAGAGGGCAGAGTCTCTCTGGAGTATATCTAGACCAGCCAGGAGGAAGGATTGAACCTGGAGGTGGAGAGGGTGAGGACTTGACTATTTCTTTTTCTCCCTTATGAGACCAATTGGGAGTCACAGTTTAAAAACTTGTCCCTGATTCGGGTGCTTTAGTTTTCTTTTGAACTGTAGACAACTGCTGCTTTTTACAGGATGAAACATGTGATTGGAGAGCTCCAGAAAGCAGACTGCACTCTCTAGCCTGAGAGGGATCAAGCTTACATTTTTTACTAGGTGTGTGATTAAGTTTGATGATGTCGCCAAAGGCAACATTTCATATTTCATTAAAGTTTCTGTTTCAGCTTGAACTCAGTCACCAAGAGATTTCTCTTGCTTTGAATATCTGCTGCATATGGCAGTGATAATAATTGTGATTCTCCTGTTGAAGCTAGTGTAGGTGAGTGTGCCTGGAAAAGCAGGTAATCACTATTCCCATGCACAAAATCCAGAGAATGGTAAATAGAGGCCAGATTGGACACATAGGGAGAGATGGGTGGGGTGACACTGGAAGAAATAAAGAAAAATGAGAAAGAATTGAAAAGGTGATTGCAAATATCCTGAATAAATTTATGCCACATAATTTATTTATTCATACTGGATCTTGCTTCATTGAAGGTAATACTTGCAACAGAAATGCTAAACAACAAGGAGGATTCCATAGATGAGAGGAACACAAATCCTCTAAGCCAGGTTTGGCTATGGCAGCCATGTGGCTTCCAAGCAAATGCTGGGAATGAGAAAAGTCACAAGATGAGCTGGGACATGGTAGTCACAGAAGAAAGAAGCTTTATTTAAAATTTTGCCAGGATAAGATGCTCCTTGTAAGGAGAGAGAACCTTAGTAAAAGAGGGAGCCATTTACAGAGACTTAGAGAAGGAATGCAGAAGATACCTCTTTATCTTAATTTAAACATAAACAATTGATGTAAACTGCTTCAGCCTCATGATAACTGTGTGTAACACAGATGGACTGCAACTCCACATGGATTCAGTCTAGGAATGATGCTGCTGACTAGTTGCTTTATTAATGTTTAGTAATGTTCAATTAATTGTTTCTGGAAGCTGTAAAAGGATCCACCTCTGCAGGTTCTTAATCTTGCTTGTAGCAGTAAATTCATGCAGGGATGCAATTGTTTATGCCTTCCACTGTCTGTGTAAGGTCAGGCACCTCATTCTATCATTAATCCAACTAAAGTTACTGTAATAAGCTAATATGCATCACTAAACAAGGATGAGACTATCCAGAAACACTGTGGAACACATCCAGAGGCAATGGCTGTCCAGGTTCTTATGGCTTCAAGTTACTTAGGGCCTTACATCATTAATACCTACAAGAGGAACACAGGTCTTTGCCAGATACTTGATGATCAACTCTGTGTGGACCTTGACATTCAAATAGTTTAGGGAACAAATTGCTACATCATTTGATTACTTTTCTGTTGCTGCAGAATGGGACAAGATAGATGATATTCAGTGGGAATAGCCAATACTTAGCTTTTGGTTGCAGTGTAATTTATTTAAAGGAAAAGCAGTCATAAACATACATGTAAACTTGAATTTGATGTTTGGTTAGCTGAATTGGTCCCTCTGAAAATGAAATACCAATTCCTTATGTAAACCAGTTCTTGTAGGAACAGAGTACCAACTCACCAGTGAATACCAGTAGCATATTTAGAGCAGTAAGATGTTCAATGTAAGTAAAATTCCTGTGAAAATAAACATACAATTTCCAGCTTTTGCCTTCCCTAGCATTGTACTGTTAACTAGGTGGAGAAAACATCTGAGGGTAGCCTACACTGGACAGATCTCCTACTGTAATGGTTTGCTAGTGTGCACCATGGAAAAATACAGGGCATCATTTTGAACTTTGTTTGTTTTACAGCAGTTTAGGTCCATAGTTCTTAGTGTCACTGTCACAGTCTTCCTATGGTGTGAATAATAAAAGAGAATTAATAGTTCTTAGGGTATCCTATCCTTTGCCTACTTATTCTCATTGTAAAGGCAATTTAAAAAAACAGGTGGTTTTAAATCTTAAAAAAAAGGGGAAGGAAAGACTAACTCTTGGTGTTCTTAGTGTTACTGGCTAAGTGCCCAAAGGTTTATGAAAGATTTACTGAACCTCTGGAAATTGTAGGATTTGATTACTGGTAATGTCTTGAGAATTTTTTTGCGCTCTGATACAATTTGATTTTCTCTCCACCAATATCCGTTGTGTTCACTCCACTGTTTACTTGCTTTTAACTTTTACAAGGTCACCTTCATCAGATTTGTGTTCTAAATACTTCTCTTGAGTAACTCTGGTGATTTCACACTTCTATAAATTTTACTTAACCAGTCAGCAATATTGGATTGACCAGTGTCCTATTTTATCATAATTATGAAAAATTGCACTTACAAATTTGGTCAATGCCCTAATGAGGTCCCATTTCTTGCTAAGTAGTTCCTGAATATACCAAATTAGTACTACAGAGCATTATTCTTTGCTTTCACTTCCTGACAGGAGTAGCAATAGCAAAATTTTATGAAGACTGATACCCAGTAAACTGGGTAATTTCTAACTCTGCATAGTAATACCTACTCTGGTTTACAGTGAATTACTTTATGATTTATGCAAGTATCATGCTTTCTTTTATTTCCACCTGGAGCAGTGGAACACATAAGGCTGGAAGCAACACGAAACTAGTGTTTCTTAACAGATGTCTTTGATTCCTCCTGAGTGAATGTTGGATAGTAATTCAGTTTTTAAGAAAAAATTGCTCCAGAAGGACATCTTTAATTTATATATATCCACATCTTGTTATTCTTTAAGACTGTATTATCAGTGAATTTCAACTGAGTGAACTCTTCTGTGACATTGCTTAGATTCATGAAGATAGAAATCTTTGCAATATGCATGTGTGTATGGGGATATATATATATATATGTATATGCAAACAGAGGCTAGGCTGTTCAGATAAAATGTAACAACATGATAGCAGTATTTCCATTACAAATAGAAAAATACTGATGTTACAACAACAAACATATTAGCACTTGCTATCTAATATTATTTTGAAATGCTTCTTTTTTTCTTCCTTGGGGAAGGGTGAGAGATTTTAATGCAGAAGAACAAACCAGTGACTCAAACAGTAAGTCAATGTTAGTATTTGGAATACTACTTGTGTTTTATAGCTATTTATACTGCCCTCCTCACTAGGGTAACCTCTGAATGCCTTGCCATTTTTAATATATTCTTCCTTACCTGTAAAACTGAGGAATTTTGTTTTCTAGAATTTTCAAACTGGGATGTTGAATCACAATAAAACAGCAAACACAGGGCTTTAGAAGGCCTAAATTTCTGTTAGATCTCTGATCTTACTATCATCTACTGGATGTCTTTGAAGCTAGCTGGAGCCAAACAACTAGAAAATTAGTCATAGAGAATTGAAGCTGTTAGACTATGGCCCTTATCTAACTTCTTATGACTTTTGGTATCAAGAAGGACTCAGGAATTCTGTTTTCCAGATTCACTGTCATGCATTTATCACTGGATCATCAGTCCTAATTTTGACCCAGACAATGGGAGACTTGCACAGTTTTATTTGATCCAGGTTCCTTATTCATCTTACTTGCAAATTTTGGTTTACTTACTTATATTTAAACAGCAGATCCTTCCATGAATGCTGGAACTGATGCAAAACTGTGCTTGGAGGCTGAGCTCCTGTGTGAATCCTCAGATTTGATAAAGAAACTGAGCCTGTAACTGTTCTCTTAACAGAGGGAACTGGGAGTTCTATTAAGCTCGAAGAAGCCCTAATATAATCAAATAAATTCCAATTATAACTCATTCTTCCAGAGTTTTAATACAATTTATATTGCTGGTTACTTAAACTTGCTATACCTGTGATATTCTTACTGGAGTTGAATTTGACCAGCTAAATTTGAAGTTTACCAATGGGTTTAAACATTTGTGGAGGGCAACATTGTCAAACATGTGCCTGTCTCATTTTCTAGTCACTCTTCAGCTCTACTGAAACATTTGCCTGGTATCTGATACCAGTGGGAGGATAACATGAGTGGCCAATTCACCTGGCCACTGGTATTTTTATAGAAAAAAAATCTCTGCTGTTGTGATATCATCATCATTTGAGCAAAGGAGGCCAGAAATAGAAATTGTTTTTAATTAGAATTTAAAATAATAAGAAAGCAAGCCTTGCTATGTATACACAGAGATCTTAAGCTCTAGTAGCTAAGAGAGAGTGGATGAAGAAAATTGAGATTAGTTTTTTAATTTTTATTATAATAAGATTAGAAAACTATGTGTTTTCCATCACAATAAAAAAAGGGATTTACTTCCTTAACATGAGGCTTGACTTGCTTCATTTTGTATAGTGGGTAAACTGGAACATTTTTACCCCAGTGATTCATACTGTACGAGTAGATAGTCCTCATTAAATATGCTTCTTTTCTCATTAAAAGAAAAACATGAGCTCATGTCACTTGCCACAAGTTATTTAAAGAGCTTCTCAGTATTTAAGGTCACTAGGTTTCAAACAGGAAGTGGAGGCATGCTGTGGGAAAAATCTCTTGTGTAAATGTTTAAACAATACTGACATAGTGTAAAAATCAACCACACACAATAAGAATTAGAAGTAAAGTCTTAATGTATATGTGCACTGCTGATACAAATCTGGCATGTGTTAAGAATTTAATTGTTATTAAGATTCTTACATCTGTCTGCTACAGTGATTTTTCTCATTAATTAGCTGTTACCTCAGTAAAGATCCTATGGATCACGGAATCACAGAATGATAGGGGTTGGGAGGGACCTTTAGAGATCGAATAGAATCATAGAAACATTTGGGTTGGAAG
>VWZO01001564.1:183728-222955 GCA_013396975.1 Bucco capensis | reverse complement strand
CAAGGGATTTTCAGACTGTGCCTGAAGCCAGACCTGTAGAAGCGGGGAAAAGGTACCCATGGCTGTCCTAGGTGTTGATTAGCTTCTAGCAGCATGCACAAGTTTGGTAACAAGCAGTCTTCATGTGGTGAAGCTTGTGCCTGCCTGTCCCACGAGGAGGGGCCACGGCCAAAGAGCCCAGCTTGTGGTGCTTCTCTCAGTGCTGGCACAGTCCCTTGGTGCTGGCAGCTGCTCAGCACTCACTGCAGCACAATCAGAATCATGAAGGTTGGAAGAGACCTCTAAAATTATCAAGTCCAACCATACCTATCACTACCATGCTACTAACCCATGGCCCTAAGGAGAGCATCTCAATGTTTCTTAAACGCGCCTCCCCCCAGGATGGTGATTCCACTACCTCCCTGGGCAGCCTGGGCTAAGACTTAACAATCTTTTCAGGAAAGAAATTCCTCTTTATATCTAATCTAAACCTCCCTTGGTGCAACTTGAAGCAGCACTCCTGTTACTCTAATTGGTGCTGAAGAACCTTGTTTTGCTCCTTCTTTACAGCAGTGAAAAGAATTGTTTTGGATTACGCTGTAGTTAGGGAGCTGGACTTGGCTGTAACCTTCTTATTAACACATTGCAAGGGCTCACTGTCTCCTCTTGCTTTGTCAAGTACAAAGGCTGATAAAGAATATTTCAACACATTATTAAAGTTTATACAATTAAAATCTGTAATCAAAACAAAAAGGAAATCCAAACTGTGCACTTCACATAAAATTTCAAGGAAAACCCCCAGATATCTTAAAGTGCTTGGTATCTAAGTTGACAAAAGTCCACTGGTTAACAAAAACAATCATCCTGACAGCTCCCCAGTGCCCAATTAATCATTTGCCTGTAACAACAGAGCCTGGCAGACAGACGGAAACATGGAACAGGAAAGCAGGAGCAATGAACTGCTCCTTTGTCTCGGGGCTGAACTTGGTGCCCTGGCTGGGACAGCAACAGCTCATGTGGGCAGAGAAACCCACTGGCCCACTTGGCATCCTGCAGCTCCTGGCATGTGTGGAATGGGTCAGCAGGTGGTCTGGCCCAGGCCTCTAGGACGTGCTTTCTCACAAGGTTCCTTGCTTTGCAGGGGGAAAACCAGTTCAACAGAGAGATCTTTTCCACAGGGTTCAGAAACTGCTTTGAGTACTCTCTGAAGTAGGTAACAAGGCTTTAAAGAGGTAGGTAAATTCTGTAAGGCTGTATATGGTTATTTCAGTGCTACCCTGTGTATGGAAATGTGTTTTGTCTTGATGAGCTATGCAACTATTTTAGCAGAGAAATTGTAGATAAATCACAATTGGTGCATCCAGAAATCATTAAAATGATCAGGTGAAATGATTAGGCTGAGACTTGTAGGTGCTCTAAGAATCACAGTGATGTTTCTCTGCCTTCTCTCAGTGTATTCTGGCTCCAAAGGCTGTAACACGTCTGACTTGCTTCAAATCTACCAGGGAGCTGATTTTGCTGGGAGTTCAAGTGTCTTTTACTGCTTTCTTTTATTATTATATTAATATTGCAGGAATAGTTTAATCTTTATATAAATCAGGTCTGATTTATCAGTTGGACTTGATGATCTCGAGGGTCCTTTCCAACCATGATGATTCTATGATTTACACTAAAGGCTTGGGAGAGCTTTCAGGTCTTAAGTGGGGAGTCAGATGAAAAAAAGGAGAAAGGACATGGAAAATTTAGGACATACTCGTCCAATTTGACACATCTATTTTCTGTCAGTATTGTTTCTTAGTGCTTCTTTCTCCTGAGGTTGTTAGTATGATGACTGAGGTTACTTGAAAGGTAACCATTTTGCTCCACAGCCTTCTGGCTACTGGGGACACCAGGCCATGGCTTTCTGAGCTTGAGACTGTGAAATCTTATTGAAGGTGATAGTCACAACCTTAGCAGTGTTACTGCTTATCAGCTGGATCAGCAAGGAAATGACCCAGGGTAGAAGACTGTTTGTCTTTCACTGGTTTTTAATCTGGCATGCTTTTACTCATTTTCTTCCAGCAGTTTAAATTGGTGTATTTTGCACGAGGGATTATGTGCTGATGACTACATGAGGAGGTAACTCCTTAAGCAACTATTTCATTTGATAGAATTGTCCAAAATTTCTATTTTAAATATTTGGATTTACTTCAGTTGCTGTTTAATATAAAATGCTTAAGCTCTATACACCCTTGCTCTGTCAGCTCAGTGACTGATTGTTTTCTGTGAACTAGCTTCACATGGATTGTTCCCCATCAGTAGAATGGTGACAAAGTGACCCAGGGGTAGGAAGAGCCCTTCCCAGGACATGGACTGCTTTGTGAAATGACAAACCAGGGCTTTAGAGATCAGGGGAGTTTTACAAGAAATCTAAGGAGATTATGAAGCTGTTTGAGATGTCTAAATTCCATCAAGAACCCACTTCAAATTATCTTACCCTGTTTTATCTGTCTTGTATCTCCAGTGGAGGCAGTAAGTTGTCTTCTTTCACGAGGAACGTTGTGACTCTGCACTCTTGGAAGCTGTCAGGCAAGTGGGTAGTGCAGGAAAGGGATTCCTAAAATATATATGAACAACAGCTTTTCATTCAGTCTGTTCTGTCTTCGAAATCAAGAAATTGGATGTGCTACACAATAAGCTGAAAACTTTTAATTGGAAACTTTTTTCAATAGAAACAGAGAATCGTTATGGTTGGAATAGGCCTCTGGGATCATAGAAGCCAACTGTCCACCTAATGCTACCTGGCTCACCACATCCACGTGTGTTTTGAACTCTTCCAGGGATGGTAACTCCACTACTGCCCTGAGCAGTGCCAGAGCTTGATGAAGGAGTTCTTCCTAATATCCAATCCAAACCTCCCCTGGCACAACTTGAAGCCATTTCTTCTTGTCCTGTTGCTTGTTCTTCGGGAGAAGAGACCAACCCCCACCTTGCTCCAAGCTCCTTTCAGGGTGCTCTAGAGAGTGAGAAGGTCTCCCCTGAGCCTCCTCTTCTCCAGGCTCAACTACCCCAGTTCCCTCAGCTGCTCCTCATCACACTTGTGCTCTAGACACTTCACTAGTTTCATTGTTCTTCCTTGGGCACACTCCAGCACCTCAGTGTCTTTCCTGTAGTAAGGGGTTCAAAAGTGACCCCAGGATTTGAGGTGTGACCTCCCTAGTGCCCAGTTCAGGAGGACAATCCCTGCCCTAGTCCTGCTGGCCACACTATTACTGTTCTAAGTGAGGATGCTGTTGGCCTTCTTGGCCACCTGGACACACTGCTGGGTCATCTTCAGCTGCTGTTGACCAAAACCCCCAAGTCCTTTCCTGCCAAGCATCTTTCTGGCCACTGAGAATCAGCTTTGTGTCCCACTACCAAGCACAATCATCTTCATGAAATCTGAAGGCCCACACATTGCCTTAACTCTCCTTAAACCATTGAAGATTTCATGAGCTCTACCAGCAGACATGAAATCAGCCCAGCAGAATATTTTGGGGAGATGGTTCCACTTCCTTTCCAGCCAAATGTACACACTCACCCTTCTGAATCACCAAATGTTTGCATCTGCTTCCCATTACTGCCTCCTCCTTCATCATGGACCCTGCAATGTCAGTGATGTTTCTGCCTGGCTGGGTTTTGGACAAGTAGATACCACACTTTATTCCTTAAGAATCTGTTACTAGAGAGAAGAAAGGAAAGAATCACTCTTTTCCAAACAATTGTCAAGAGATCCTAAGCCTTCTGGAGCATCCCACAAAAGCAACTTAATCCTACTTTCTGCAAATGTCATGTTGCCTTGATGTCTCTTAGCAGGAGTTGAAGTTGTTGCTACAACATCAGCAGCAGTCATGTCCTGTGTCACCACCACGTGCCACGAATCACAGGCAGGGAGCTGGTGGCAGGAACAATAGCATAGCAAGGATGGAGTAGCTTAAGTCCTGTGTGAAGGATAGGGCCATAACTCCAGAGTCTTCACTGTTTTTTCCTCTGTATGCTTCTACTGGCTCTTTGGAGACTGAATTAGGTCATGGATCTGTAGGGGGGAGTGGAATTTGCTGTGTAGAGAGAAGAAAAGGTTAGTGGAGCTGAGGCTTGATGCCTTCATGAGGGTTTACTGAAAGGAGTTTTGCAGTGTGACCCAGTCTAGAGCTGCAGAGCTAGCACAGGGAAAGGGAATGTGTTACTGCCTTGCTGTTGGGGCAGACAAGAGAGCAAACTAGCTGAAGATTTGTCTATCAGGGGGATAACCACTGTCATTAAAGTTCATTCTTTCTTTATTTTTTGCCCTGTAAATCCTCCTGTGGTCACTCTTTTGAGTGCCTTCATGCAGTTTCAGCTCATCTCCTTCCAAACTGGATTAAGGTAAGCTTTCCAATAGCTACACAGACAGGAGCAGACAATCACTTGCCTGGGCAGCATGAGCTCTAAGCTGGCAGATGTGCACCAGCTCTGGGAAAGCACCTCTGTGTTCAAATGGCACTGAAATCCCAGGTGGAGCCTAGAAGGGAAGGATGGATCAGCTTGGGTTTAGTGCTGGGCTGTCACAGCTGTGCCTTTGCTGGCTGGTGACCTGCCAGCTTGGGCTGCAGGTGGAGGACACATGCCCGTGCAGGGTAAACTGTTGGCACAGCAGATGCATTTCTATGGAAGAGTCAAAGCTAGGCAAGTAGTTCACTGCAGTTTTTGTGAACCTCTTCTTCCCCAAGGCCAGAGGCCTCATCTCTTTCTCTGATCAATATGGGTGGTAATTTAGTCCCAAACTCTGCAGCAAGCCTCCCTTTTCCCCCTCTGTGTGGCAGTAGGAAAGAGCAGTAACTGAGAAACCACTCACAGAAGGTTTTTCTCTCTCTTTTCACACATAGGTGTACTCTGAATCTCGGATCTCTGTGAATTGTTTTCTCTGTTATAAAACAATTTTATCCTGTCTTTCATCTGGACAGTATCTCTGAAGTCCTTAACCATTCCTACTCTAAATGGGGCTATCCCAATGCCTCCATAGAGAAATCTGCTTCAAGTAGAGAAGGAAATCCTCTGGAATTACTTTTCCAAACAGATTTCACCTTCTTTGCAATTGCCAGTAGTAAAATAAGACTTTATAGCTTGGAGAGGTGGAAGGAGACAGACATCTGAAGTAGAGCCTCTGCTTAGATTGTGACCATCAAAATCCTTCATTGGCTCTAACTCTAGAGCCTTGGACAAAGGTAATGAAGTGAAGTAATAGGATAAAGAGCTTACCCCAGGCCTCAGCTGAATATTTTGCAGGTGTAGTCCCCTAGAGTGAGAATCCTACTGAATACATAAGCCTTTCCCTTACAGTTCTTTTATTTAAGGAAGTGTTTACAGGTGAATTCCATTCACTTGCCAGTGGGACTTGGTGGCACCAGCTGTGTGACAACACACATTCTGGGGAGGGGACAGTTGACAGTGGATGCAGAAGTGCTGGAGCTTGGTAGACAAGTGGGCTTAGTGCACTGCACAGGTACAGCTCATCAGCTGGCACTCAGGGAGATTATTGTGGTGGTCTGGCTTCTCCGGGGAAAGATACACCAAAGATACAAGAAGAGCCTTCATCTCCATGTCCTGATGACAGCATTCCTCATTCCTGGAAGAGTAAGTGGTAAAGGAAATAGTTTTTGTTGTTGCTGGGATGAAGTAGGAGGAGATCCAGTTCCAACAGGGCTTTGAAAGAATTTGTCAAATCTGTTGCTTCATCCCTTGAGGACCTCTGGGATTTACAGAGAGCCTGAGTTTTCTGTCAGAGGTGTCTGGACTCGTGCAGAGAACTAGTAATAGTACTGATTTCCAAATACACTTGCTAGATCCAGCAGCCAGCTATCACTCTGGGGAAAAACTAACTTGTTCTTACAGAAGGTTAAAGTAAAGCAGTTTCTCCTTTCTCTTACAAAGTAACTGCTTCTCAACACTTTCAAGAGAGCTTTGCAGAGAAGGATTCCCCAGCTGGAGGGAAGATGTGGTGTGTGGATTTAGCTTTTCTGCTAAAATAACAAAACTGTATAGTCTTCTAGCTGATTTTTGCAGCTGAATCACTCAGCCAACTGTTTGGAACCTGAGCTGGGGAAGGGGAAGACTGAGCAAGAATGGTGCACAATGTTCTTAACATTTTCTCAAGGGCTTGCAAGTAGAGATCATTGTGTCATCACAGAGGAAGGCAGCCTGGAGGTCAGATGTGCTATGGGAAAGCCCAGGCAGGTCTTTTAAAATAGCAAGGGCAGAGCAAAATGGCAAACTAAGGAGAGGAGGCCAGCTTGTTACTCAGCATGACTTCACCAAATCAGCTGTGCTGTATCAGAGTAGAGATCTGGCCCTGAAGAAAAACACATTTGCAGCATGCTTGGACTATAGGATGTCATATCCTTATAAAGAGGTTTTTCTTGTAGACCTTCCTCATATATACAGTCCCTAAACACATGCCTTGTCACGTCTGATTATTCATGTAAGGGAAGACTAAGCTCTGTCCCACAATTTCATGTCTCTGTGCAACTCACAGCAGGGCTATGAGACATGAAAGCAGTAAGTCTGCTGCTGTGTTTGGAAGCTGGAGTGTCTGTGGCTGAGACAGCAGCAGATGTTTCTGTGTGGATAGCCACACAGTCTGGGGGAACTGTGTGTCCACTTCATTTGTCTCAGTTCTGTGTACAATAGCAAACTGTGACATTGAAGAAATGATTCCTTCATTCTCCACGAAGCCAGAATGTGCATCAAGTCAGCAGGGCTGGATGAGCAGCATCTGGCATGCAGGATGTGTGAGGCTTCAAGCAAAGCACGACAGGATGATGCCTTAAAGCAAACAAAAGGTTGAAACAATCTGGCCTCAAGCAGCTTGGAGAAGGAGAACTTGGGCTCAGGGTGTGGAAGCAGAGCCAACACATGCTCTGACCCTAGGCTGTGTGACAGTTCACAGCAGCTATGTAAAACAAGAGCTCTTTCACACTCCAGTCCCCCCACAGATATTCGGTGTTGCCCTGGGCTAAGTGCTACCTGACTTTGATGTTCTCCAGACAGACCCCATATTTGTTCATGTTTACAGAGTCTGACAGGGAAGGAACAGCTCTGCTTAACATCCCTTGGGTTTCCTTGCAGCAGCTTTCAAACACTGCTGTGCCCAGAAGGAGCTCAGCAGGTCCTACAGCAACTCAGCTGCCAGCAGGCAGCTCTGGGTCTGGCAGGGCAGTGGGGGAGAGCCCAGATTGCTGACGCAGGGTTCAGACCTCCAGCCTCTGCTGCATGCACATCCTGGAACACTCCCAGCCCCTCCAAATAGGGATAGGAAAGTGATGGAGGAGCTGTGACAAGGCCAAGCTCTTAGTTCCCTCCTCCTCCTCTCCTTTTTAATCCATCTTAGCATGCTTCATAAATACTTTTCCCGGTAGCTGGACATTGAGGAGCTATTTCAACATACCAGTTGCAGGGCTAGGCTAGAATCATATGTTCAGTCAGTAGTGCCCTGCCTTAAATATCATATGTGAATGGGTCAGTAAATCCTAGGTTTGGGGAAAAAATCATTTTATGTAGTTGCTTCTTTCATTTTGACACTAAACTTAATTCTGATTTGAGCTTTCATATATAGTAACTGAGGTGGGACTAATGTACTAGATGCCATTAGTCAAATTTCATCCTCAGGTGGATTGGGTTTGCTCAGTACTTGTCTTACTACAGCCTCTGCTTTAATCTATTGTGTGCAGAGGACCTGGAGAGGGAAGTAGCTGAAACTTTCTTTACATTCAGGATTGATCAGGCTAGCTGCAGCCAGCCAAAACTTTCATTGAAAGGCAATTTCAGTGTCAATGTGCAGGGATGTAAAGAAGCAGCAACTAGAAATAACCCACTGCAGAGCTGTTGGAATTACAGGAGTCTATTTGTATCCAATAGCTGTATTCAAAGAAAAAAAGGCAATGCAGTCTTGGCAGTAGTTAGAAATAAAGGATAAAACTGAGGGGGAAAAGTCTCATTGTTTCTGAACAGGTACTGTAAGAAAACAGCCTGGTCTCCTGCTACTGCAGGAGCATCAGGGTTTGACACTAAGGCCTGGTTTTGAGCTGTGAGGAAGATGAAATGAGACTTGATTTAGAACCTTCATCCTGCCCCAAAGCTTCCTGCAGTCTGTAAATAAACTGGGGGAAAAAAACCCCAAAGCCCTGGGCCAAAAAGCCAACTCCAGAGCTTGTGGTGTTCAGCACTTGAACTGTGCATTTGGGAAAGTACCAATTCCCTCTGATCATCCAAACACAACAGATTAAGAACTGTCAGAGGGCTGAGAGGCATACAAATTCATAACTAGGGTTGAATTTGACCAGGCTGGGAGAGAGTGGACCAGACACCCTGTCCCATTCTTCTGTGTGAGAGGGGCAGTTGGTATCAATCCTTAACAAGACACAGAGAGCTGAGGGAGGCTAAAGCCTGTTGAGGATCAGGGTGAGAAGAGTGTGTGAAGCTTCTGAAGTTGAGGAGAGACTTCTCATCTAAACCATGAGGAATCATAGCACCCAGAGTAGACAAAACAGGTAGTCTGGATGTCTTAGCACACCAAGGAAACAAGTGGTGTTATGAGGTCCTGAACATGAACTGTATACAAGACCAGATCTGCAGCTGATGAAAATTGGCTGAACTCTCTTTGAGCCAAGTTGAACTCTCTTGCTTTACATTTCATGAGTTCTCTCTATTTGGCAGTGCAATAGTTTAGGCTCTCTGACACACTTCAGTGCATATGGGTGGATGGAATAAAGCATGATTTCATTCAGGCAGTTGCTGTAAATATTTCTGACCACAGCCATCATTGGTAGGGAATGTGTGGCTACTCAACATTACTAAGAATGAAAAGGGCAAACATGACTGAGGCTCATGAAGGCAGAATTCAGGCTGGTGATGGTAAGGATCTGTTCTTTAGCAGGTTTTAGATATCTTTCTGAAGCTCTAAACAGGTAGGTAAATAGCTGTGCAGAGGTGTAGATGTCTGTTTCAAGCTAAGGATTATTCCTGTATTGATAAGGTACTGAAATAATTGAGGGAATATTTTGGTTTGTTGGCAGAAGTTTGGTTTCAGTGATGCATTTGTTCCCTGCTGGCTCTAATAACCCATAAACTTATTTTCCCATGGGCTTGGGGTCCCAGTATGACACAAATGAAAGAGATGTCATGGTGTGGATGGTAGTCAGCTGAATGTGTGTCTGCAAGCTCAGGGTCTGCTAGCTAACATGAGTCATTAGGAAGAAGTATCCTTTAACATTAAAAGTCTGGGAAAGGGTTGTTGGGTTGTTTTTTTTTTTCCCTTTTGAAAAGCTGAAACAGTTTTTTCCCAGGTATGTCCATTCCAAAGAAAGTTTCCTTCTAGTTCTGCCTTGCCCAAAGCCACACATTCGATTGCAGACTTGCAAAGTGAGGAAGGATTTTGTTTGGCTGAGGCTTTCTCCTGGGTGCAAGGAGCTCTGGTTGCTTGTGGCTCTGTCACAGACACTGGCTAACCTTATCTATGTCATTTGGTCTTTGCTATGGTTCCTCTCTGTAACTATACAAGTGCAGAGTGGATTCCAGGTAGAGGATTTTGGAAAGGTAAAGGATGTACTAATGTACATTTCATAGCTTTTCAGATTCAACATTTAAACCTATCTTATTCCAGAAAGGGTTTTATCCTGCTATTCTGGGAGGAACAACATCTCTAGCACGGAATTCTTGTTCTCCTTTGTGAGATTATCTAGACAAGCATGTCCACTCTTTACTGCACTACTTTGGTTACCTTACTGAAGCAAAAACCTGCTACAATAATCTGAAACAGATAAAGCTCAAACCAAACCTCTTCCCTTGCACAATTCTAGCCTGACACCTTAGGGACCTGGTTTTTAGGCACAGATCCCTTTCTCAGACTCTTCTGGCTAACACTTCTGTAAAACCAGATGTTTAGCTTTTTTTTTTATGTCCTCTGCCTTCCAAACTTGATTTTTGGAGGAAGTCTCAGGAAGGAATGACATCCCCCCACCTCCCCACCACCTTCCCCTTAGTCATCTCCTAGCTTCCAGCCTGCCTTGCTGGCACCTTCCTTAGCAGCATGTGGTTCCTGGAAGTCTCTGCTCATTGCTTGTGTTTCAGGATGATGGCCTTGGCCAGGTCCTGGCCTCTGGAGCTCAGTGGTAAACATCCTCACGAAAGGCTTACTGTCTGTCACCATAATTTGCTAGCCTGTTTATAGCTGGGATTCTCAGGCAGTGACATCAGTCCCCCCTCAGAGCTTCTGCATCCAAATATCTCCAAGAAATAGGCTTGATGCTTTTGATGACATCACTTTGTTGCTGCTGCTTAGCTTGATGACCTTGAGCAATGCACCTCCAGGATTTTTCCTTCTTTGGAGCTCACAAGGTAGGCTTGTGTATGTTCTTACATCCTTATTGCAAGGGAACCCTGAATTAAAGAAGATGCAAGATTGTCTGCAGGAAACTGGTTTATAGGAAATGTTGGCCAGACAGTGTGACTGGGAGCCAAAGCCATGTTTATCAAGTCCATTTGAAACTTCAGTGAGTTAGAGAGTCACTGGAGGGTGACTGTAAGCCTCTTAAATCATAGAATCATAGAATGGTTAGGGTTGGAAGGGACCTCTGGAGCTCATCTAGTCCAACCCCCCTGCAGTGGCCAGGGACNCTCAGCAGAACAGAGTAGAGTTGATGTTACAGGTCTCAGAAGAACCCAGTATCTTGTAATACAGAATGTTTCCCAGTCTTTCCTGTAGAAAAGTTAGCAGAATTTTAGCAAAATTGAGCTGCTTGGTTATTTATATTCTTCTCTTCACTGATGGAAAGGGATGAGTTCTGCAAATGTGTGCACAGCTTTAAACAATACCTATTTATTAGCAGTGCCCAATTCAGCTATCATGTTCCTTCCTTTGGTGTTTGAAGTGGATTTGCAGGTGCTCAGTAACTTGAGAGAAGTCACTAGAGCCAGCCAGGAATGAAGATGGGAAACAGAACCCCTGGTTGTCTTGCTGAGGGGACTCAGCCCAGGCTGTGGCATCAGTGCAGAGCTCTTCTGCCTGCTCTCAGAAGGGATCACACTGAGCTGGCAGAAGGGGAAAGCGAAAGCCAAAAGCCACTCCAGGAAATACTTCATTCTTTAGGAGTTTCTGGTATTTGCAAGTATATTTGTATCTTATTTTCTCTTTCTGTTTGAAGAGCTTGTTGGGTGAGTCTGTTCTGTAGGTTATTGCTATGACAGTAGTTGTCCCTAGTTCAGTGGCAGGACTGCAGTGGTGCTCCAAGAGAGCCTCAGAAACACAGCCTCAGTGCCACCTGGGCTGTGAATGTCACAATGTCCTGAGCTGGAAGGCACCCATAAGGATCATGGAGTCCAACTCCTGTCTATGCACAGGACAACCCCCAAAATTACACCATGTGTTAACTGCTTCTGGAATTCTGGGATAGAAATTGTAAGGAAACNCCCAAAATTACACCATGTGCCTGAGGATGTTGGTTAACTGCTTCTGGAATTCTGGAATAGAAATTGTAAGGAAACTTTGTTTTCTGTGCCTTCATATTTATTGCTTCCTTTGCCATCAAGTTTAGAGCTAGCTGGCAGAAGCAGCTCTCACCATCTTTAAATTGCACTTTGTCTAGATAGCAAAGCCAGGTTGCATGTCCTTTAAAGCAGATACTCAAGAGCTGCATGTGATACAGGGATAACTGATGAAGCAGGAGAAAACATCTTTACAAGCTGCTTCTCAGCCTTCCCCTGGATGCTGAACTCAGGTACAGAGAGGAGACATATGGCTTCCCAGTGCCTGGCTGGTGGAGCAGAAGGTACTGAGGGTCTGCTCCTCTACCTGTCATTTCCACTCTAGGTATGAGGAATGAAAGGATTTGGGCTGTGGAAAGAGTCTAAAATGCATGAAGTAGGAAGCTTCTCTGAAGAGATCTTGGCAGCAGTCTAGTGTCAGTTGGGTGTGCTGGACAGGCTTATCCTGAGCATCAGGCTCCAGGGGTTGCTGAGTGTGCTGTGGGTCCTGAGGGTAAGAGAAATGTTCAGTGGATTTCTAAGGTCTCCTTCCTTCTTTGATATTGCCATTTGGAATGCAGCTGTCTGTTCCCAGTAAACAGTGATTCTGTGGTTGTCCCTCTGGCTAATACCTGTCACAACCTGGTGAGAGACAGCTAGTTAAGTCATGATATGATACTTTACGATTATCCAAGACTGGGAACTCATACTAGGAGCCAAGCACCCTTCTAATGTGGCTGTGTACATGATCTCAGACTTGCATGGTATAGGTAGTGTCATTTGATATCCTTTGACTGCCTTATCTGGAGAGTGGCAATTGTTGCTTTTGCCCAGTAGTTATAACTGACTTCAGGATGGGTCTGAGATCAGGAACTTCCATCAGTGAACTTGTTGGATAACTGAATAAGTTACAGTCATTTTTGTTGAGTCCTCCAAACCTCCTGTGCAGCTTGCACTTAGCAAGCAAACTATGCCATTCCAATTATGCCTAGCAAGTCCCCTAGCTCTGTGAGGAGAACTGGGTCTCCTGCTGTGCTCAGCCTAATTTCCAAGCCAAATTGACACAGGGGCATTGGGAGAAAGCTTTGTACAAGTGTCCAGATTGTTGATGTTTTCTCCAAATAGACTTATTAACCTGTGAAAGAATTTGAGATCTGCACACCCTGAGTCCTGGGAGTCCCTGAGCCACCTTTTGAATGATCACATTATTCATGTTCTTGAGGCAAAAAGCCACTCCATTGAGGTATTATGTCTCACCTTGTGCTTCCTGATGCTATATAGGAGGCTCCACCTCTGCATTTCTGATGTTGGATTTGACTACAGCCAGAAGCTTTCATTCTCCAGGTGGGCTGTAGTCTGTTGACACAGTTGGCTTTTTACAGGGCAGTGAAACATTAACCACTTCCCCTCCTCCAGTCTAGAGCATCAAACTTTTGACCTGGCATTTAGGAAGCAAGCTCATTTACACCAAATCAAACCCTGAAGTAATGTCTTTTTCCAGGGAAGCTATACTGGATTTACACCACTTCAAGAGCAGAATTCACTCTTGAGTGCTCTCCTTCCTCTCAACCTCTCCCTGCCTAGTGAAAACACTGACGTGGTTGTAGGCTCCCACATTAAATCCACAGCAGCCTGGAGGTCAGGCAGCTCTATGCCATTGTGGGACATAAATCAGCTCACTCTGAAAGAGATTTCCCTTTCATCAGATGCTTCTTTAATGAGGTAAGAGATTTCATTTCATGGTTAGAAAAAAATAAAATGAAATGAAAGATACATGATATATGAGCAACTCCATGAGACTCTGTAGCAGAATGGGACCTAGCTGACCAGGTCTAGACAGCAGTCCAGGCAGTCCAGTAACTTTTCTCTGAAATGGTTAATTATGGAACAAATAACTCACTTTCAGTGCTGCCTTGAGAAAAAGTTTGGCTGTCAGATAGTCCAGAACCTGGAGAGACAACTGCCTTTGTAGTAAGTGCATCTCCTACTTTCTCTCCTTGGCACCGAAAGAAGACGTAAGTGTAAGGATTAGACACAAAAAAGGGGAAGGGAAGACAAGCAGATGTCTCTGTGCCAAATAAACAGGAATATGCATCTGTATGTGTGGATATGCCTGAACCACCACCACCACCTCATGCTGAAGCTTCTGGCCAGCCTGTGGGCAGAGGCCAGGGCAGTTCCTCAGTGCTGCTGGGAGGAGGGAGCAGAGCACAGTGCAACTGCTGCTGGCTGCCAGGCTGCAGAGTGGGGAGCAGGGGGTCTGGCCTTGACCCTGGCAGGTGATGGGCAGGGGCTCTCAGGCCAGCAAATCCTGTAGCTTTTAAACAGCTGAGTCTTTTATGCACAAGAGGTTTTGTTGGGATTTGGTTTGGGGTTATTTTGTTGTTGTTTAGGGTTTGATTGTTGTTGACTTTTGGGGGTGTGTGTGGTTTGTTTTTTTGTGTTTTCTTGTGTGCGTTTTGTTTTGCTTTTTGTTTGGTTCTTTATGCACAGCAGCACAAGTGTGGATTCCCTGGGCTGCTTTCAGGAGAGAGAAGCTGAAAGGGATCTGCTGCCTGTTCCCCTCAACCTAGCTCTTACACCAACTCCGTGTCCTTTGCAGTCAGCTTCTGGAAAGGAAAGAAGCTAGCAAACTTAGAACATTCTGTATGTTCCCTGCCCTCATTACTGGGCTGTTTGCTTTTGTCTGTCAGCAGATGTAAAAAGTGTAAAATCATTTTTTCCTCTTTCACTGAGGGTTACTTTATTCCTCTGCCCCACAGTGCTGGAACAGGCACAGGTGCCAAGAGTCACTTCCAAGATTATAGCTTAATAACTTCCTCAAGTGTCTATTAGCCTGGAAATGTAAATTGTTTTACTGAGGCATTGCCTGTTATTCTCTCTCTAGTCTTTTTGTTGTTGTTGCTGGATCTGAGACCCCTTGAACCCATGTCTCTGTTGTCTGAGCCAGCTGCTGAAAGAAGTTAAATCTATTGTCCTATCCTTCCTGAATTGTAATGTGTCTTTAAACATGTGCAGCTCATAACAGCTCGGAAATGAAACCAGGCTGAAGTGAAAAGGCCATTTCTACCTAAGTTCTCTTGCTATCATTGCCTGGCTGCCCGCTCAGGAGCTTCTTACCTCAGTGCTTTTCAGTACAGCAGGACTGTGGCACTAAACAGGACATAGGCTTGCTTATACCTGCTTCTTACTGCTTAGAATTACCTATTTTAAGCCACCTAAATGTGAGTATTGACATGAGTCATTTTGCTTTCACATTGCCAGCACAAGGCTCTGTGCTAGTAGGAGAGACAATGCAGCAAGGGTTAGTATCTGCCTTGAGTGCCTGAGATCTGGGAGGTGGCACTAACAGGGAAGATGCTTTCTGGCTCCATGAAGCCTTTCTATGCTGCCTCAGCTGAAGGAAGAGCAGCCAGTCATCTAATGTTAGGACAAGAGGGAATGGGAGCGAGTTGGACCACAGGAGGTTTAGTATTAACATGAGGAAGAACTTGTTTGCAGTGCAGGTGCCAGAGCACTGGCCCAGGCTGCCCAGGAGCCTGTGGAGTCTCCTTGTCTGGAGCCATTGCAGAGCTGCCTGGACACATTGCTGTGTGAGCTGGTCTAGGTGATCCTGCTCTGGCAGGGGGGTTGCACTAGATGATCTTTCTAGGTCCCTTCCAACCCCTGACATACTGTAATACTGTGATACAGTGCTCAGTGCCTCATGGTAATCTCTCAGTGGGGGATGAGCATCCTCTACCTATACAGAAAAGTTACTCACCTTGTGGTTGTTCACAAAGAGCTGAGATGCTCCAGCTCCCTACTTCAGCTACCTTACAGGATAAGCTGAACACAAAGGAAGTTGACAGCTTGTTTCAACAGACAATATCGTTGTTATTAGCAAATGCTTTCCTCCTGGCCTGCCTGGGGGTGGGCAGGCAGGGGAGCACCCCCAGCTAATTAGAAACAGGTATTTGTCTGCAGGTAACAATGCCAGACAGAAGCCCTATTGCATCTCACAGAGTCCAGGCAATCTGAAACATCTGAACAACCCCCCTGGGGAACCAGCTGAATTTTTCACACCTGTTTCTCCAAATTTCATAACAATAATAACAATAAAAATTCCCTGCAAGCTGAAGAAGGCAACATTCCAGTAACAGTTTGCTTTTTACTGACGGAGATTTCCCGTAAGATGGGCCTCTGGCTATAGAATGGAAAATCTGTCCTCACTCCCTTCCCCCTCAGTGCTGGGAGGACCTATAGAGTGTGCTTGCTGCTTTTTTCCTCCTGCCAGGGCTGCTGCAGTAGCTCTGTGCTCATTACTCCCCAGTGCCATGAAGTCAGAGCCACGAGTCTCCCCGCGGCAGTAGGCGGTTGGGGGTTGGCAGCTTGCTGCAGGGAACGTTCCTGAGCCCTGTGTCACCTCATTACACAGCAAACTGGGACCAGACACCAGGCATGTAGGCAGAGGAGAAGAAAAAAGGGAGTCATAATGCTATCAGAAAAATGTGTGAAGTCCATCAGTGCTCTGTAAGAGCTCCTGCACCTTGGCCAGATGCCAGGTTGAAATCTAAGGTGCTTGACCTGTTGCGTTCTGAGCTTCCTGCCACGCTGCTCTTTCTTTTCTTGTATTCTTATTTAGCAACAGGTAGTGAGAAACAAACTTTGCTGTGTAGCAGTTACCATGCTGAGGTTGTGGAAATGTACAGTAGAAGGCTGTGGGCAGAATTTGGCTATTATTGACTGGAATTCATGACATGGACTATCTTCTGTTGGCTTCACAAAATGGAATCACTTCCTAACTGCAATGAGCTATCTCAAACATGATCATTTTGGGATAGGAAAGCCCTGGCTTTAGGACATCAGGACTTCTGATCCTCATGGCCTAGTAGTGTCTGTTAAAAGCTTTTAAAGAAGAAATAAAATATTTGGAATTTGATGTCTGTGTAAGTTCTAACTGCTGTCTCTGTTCTCTGTTTGAGACTTCAGCCTTGTGGGAGGCATTGCCTTGGCCTCACTAAATGCAGTTTAAAACAATAACAGGAGAAAAAACTCTCATAATGCAAATGTTTGCCCCAAAAATTGTTCTAGATGAGAGAAACCTAACTGTACTCTAACAAAATCAGGGCTCTTCTGGAGATGCCAGGTTCAAGCAGAGATCTACAACAGAAACTCCTCTGTTTCTTGGTTAGACTCTCAGTTTGGTTGTGTGCTTCTGTGCAATCCTTATCACAAAGATAGCAACTACTGCTGGGATACTCAGAAAGTTGATTTTACCTCTGTACACAGCAACAAGACTTCTCTACTCTCTCTTGATTGTTTTGAAAGCAATAGGTATTATTAAATAATTGGTAATTGTAGTAGAAAAAAAGACTTTTCATGAATTGAACTTGTCCATTCAATTAACCTCAGTCTTGTAAGTGAAGTTTTGGAGGAGGATTTGCATAATGCTGTCAGACAATTTGCTCTCCAACACTATAGGGACAAAAGAACTGTATTCAGAATAAAAGCAGCATAGATAATTTCTATTGTGGCCCTGTCACACAAATAGGTTGCAAGCAAACCTATTTCAAAGTGGAATGATTTGGATTATTCTGTTGTGGGAGGTTTGGCTTGTTTGCAAGCTCTGAAAGGGAGACAAGCTTAAACCTGAGCTAAGAAAGGAGGTTACAGACAAGAGAGAAGGTTTGAAATGAATTTGCTCTTCTGTTGCTAATGGTAAAGGATCCCCAAATTTAGGGAGAATTTAACAGAGTGTTCCTGGAGTTGAGAGAGTGCAGGAAAGGCACTTGCTGGAAGGAGTAGCCAGTTATGTGCTATCCTGTCTTAGTGTAGAATATGTTTGGCTTTTGCTGTGTTATCTGATGGACTCTAGTCCCAGAGACCAACTGCACTATAAAAGATGTGAAGAACTGGGAAATGAGAAAGAATTGGCCAAGGGTCAATTACAAACTTGCTTTTTTTTGTTGTTGTTAAATTCATGACTTAGATATTTCTGACAGAGTCACTTTTTTCCCCCTTGTTTTTGGCTCCAAATCATCCCAAGTCTGGATTTCCAAAGAGGCAGAAGCAACGTCAGAAGTGAGCTAAGCCCTTTGAGCAAGTCTGGGATTACAGCTGTGTTTAATAAAACCTGAGTTAGCTATAGAGAATGTAAGTAAGCTAAATCCCATCTGCTTTGAGGTTTCCCTTTGGTCCCAGCAGAAGCTGATTGCAGGATATGAGGAGAGGTGTATGGGCTCTTACCGGAAATGCTGGGGAAAAAGGCAAGGAACAAAGGCTTCCCTCTGCTCCTTTGGTCTGCTTCTGTGCCATGACCTCACTAGAGACACACAGCAGAGTGGTGAGAATACACAAGCAGAGAGCAGGAGCTTGTGTCCCACCTCCCTGCCACAGCGATGGAAGCAGAGCTCTGCAAAGAGCCAGAGTCACCTCTCCCTTTTCCCATTGCTTTGCTGCATCCATAGGTATCCCAGGGAAAATGAGCAGCACCAGGAGCTGGGCTGCTAGGGCTATGCTCCTGTCTCTTCATGCCTAGGTGTAAGCTGGAGATGAGCAGCTCCAGAAGGCAGGACATTCTTAAGGAGTCTTGTGAGTGACATGGGATTACCCATGCAGCTGAGCCTTGCTGGCCTTTGATATCCCAGCTGGCCAAGGGCAATTCTAGTTAGCACTTTTCACTAAAAATCTACAAGATTGAAGCTGGGGAGTCAAGTGGAAATAGTCACAAATCTGCTTTTCTTTGACTATGTTCCTCATTATATTATCAAGAAATGAGGTAATTATTAGGGAAACATAGCTGTAAAAACCTGTTTATTATTTAGGGAAGCCAGAATTAGACTTAAGGATCTAGTGTACCTACCTCTTGTCCCCCTCCCCTCTGCTCCTGGGCTATTGCTCTTGAACCTAAGATTCTTTATCTAAAGTTAGTTATTCCTTGAAAAGGAACAGATTAGTTTCAACTCTCACACTAAGACACTTGCTCCCATCTCATTCTTTTTCTGTGTATGTGCTTTGACATTTTTGGATGAAATGTGTAATTGGGACTAAACATGAACTCATGAAACTAGCTCTCTTTTAGTTCCAGCACAGCATGGCTCCCACTAACAAGAATCATTTCAGGAGGCAGTTAGCTAGCAGAAGATCTCTCTATTAAACCTTCATTCTCCTTTTTCCCAAGAAAGTAGACCTTCTCTTTAGCAGCAATAAACAAAGACCTGTCTATGTGACAGGTGTACATCCCTGCAGAGGAGCAGTCTCATGCTCATGCCAGCTGCATGGTCCATTGCTGGGCACCAGTTGTCTCCTGATGACTGAATTTGTCTTCTTGGAGCAATATCTTACTTGCAGAAGTGCTTCTTCCAGGCATCTTTTACTGCAGGGATCTTCAGGGCCATCACTTACTCCAGGAGGACATCAAAGATTAGGGAGAGTCCACAGCTTTTTTGCTAGGGTGTGGAAGAGGTGTATGGGAGGTGTTAATGTAGCATAAATGAAGACTTTTGGGTAGCAAGCACTATCAAATTCTTATCCAAAATGAAGAGAGGTTCTTATTAAACAAACCATATACCAAGATTGCAATTAAGGTTGGAAGAGACCTCCAAGGTCATCAAGTCCAACCATGTAGCTATCACCATCATCACCATCACTACCATCACTAAACCCTGGCCCTGATCTAGACCAAGG
Source organism: Bucco capensis (assembly GCA_013396975.1). Classification (NCBI taxonomy): domain Eukaryota; kingdom Metazoa; phylum Chordata; class Aves; order Piciformes; family Bucconidae; genus Bucco; species Bucco capensis. The sequence continues at coordinate 203,794 of VWZO01001564.1, read as the reverse complement.
GAACATTGCTGTCACTGTCAGTGGTGATCTACATTCTACAGCTCCCATGTTCATGAGGTGTTGCCATCTCTAGCTCAGTAGTGCTTGGGTAGAGCAATCCTGTGGGTAATGCAGGCTACACTCCTCCCAGGCCAAACTCCCTTGTGAGGAGAGCTGGCTGAAATGGCATCATAGATGTGCACTCCTCTCTCTGTGCTGTAGAACTGCCACCCTTCAGTCTTTAGGAGCATTAGGAATCCTCATCCCAGTAGGACATGTACTGATAATGGCTATTGTTCCATTTGAACATGGTTCTTAGAGAATGGATGAACAGTAGGGACTTTTGCTCAAGCTTTAAGAGGGAAACTGTTCCTGCAAGACATTTAAGGGTGTGCTTAATGTGATTAGCTGTAATTTTGACATCAATAATCTTAAAAACATAATTGCAGTTAATTGCACTAAGTATCTTGGGATAGATAGAAGCCTGTGCTGAAGTATTGTTATAAACTCAAGCACTTAGAGGATACAAATTGGTGTGGCATGGTATAAAAATCTTTACAGGAGTTACTTTCCTTGTGTCATTTATGGATTAACTGCTTGTAAGTAGTCATAGCATGCTGATAAAAGCTGGATGCCATCCCACATTGTAAGCTTCACTTTCTTGCTCAGTCCTCAGCAGCTTGGTTTAGTCTTCCTTGTCACCCTTCCTGGGTATGTAGTGAAAGCCTTCTGTTGTCCCATAAACCTCTAAAAGTCTACTGCTAACACTATAAAAGCCAAAGATATTAATGAGTGTTAGAAGTTACTGAATCTAACACCAGCAGTTTAGATGGAAAGTATTTATGTACTGGCAGAGTTAGTATTGCTAGCTACTCTCTTTTTATCTAGATTATCTTTGTGAATGTTTGTGCTATCACTAACAACAAATTCTTGTCTAGTCTATATTATCAGTATGTGGATGGCTGCCTTGCAAAGAGCTTTAGTTTGATAGTTCAGGGAAACAGATGGTCATGGTCATCTCTTCAGAGCATTGCAGACCTTGTACTGGTACCCAAGTCATCTGACTCCACTCTCATCTTCTCTTCCTTAGCAGGTGCCATGCCTGATGGAGTTCAAGAAGTGCTGGGACACTGCTCTCAGGCATATGGTGTGACTCTTGGGGTGTCCAGTGTAGGGCCAGCAGTTGGACTCAGTGACCCTTATGGGTCTCTTCCAACATTGATCTGTGATCCCTGCTTTTTGAACACTTCCAGGGACAGTGCTTCCACCCCCATCCTGGCCAGCCTGATCCAGTGCTTAACTGCTCTTTCAGTGAAATCACATTGCTGTGAGAGAACATTCAATAAGCTGTTCTCAGCAAGTTACATTTCATCACAACTCTGCTGGTACTGTTTCTCAAGCTGGCTGGCTTGGCTGTCTCCACACTGTGCTCTTGCTGCTACTTTTAGGCATTACCCTACTCTAACATAAGTTTTCTATGGGAAATACACTTCCTTCCAGCCACAGGCACTGAACACTTCTCCTGGCTCCTCAAATTGTTCAAACCAAGTCTCTGTTTCCCTGCCCCAAAGCAGCATCCTGTGGCCATTTCTGTTTGCTGAGTGATGCTCCAGTCGACAAGGGATTTTCAGACTGTGCCTAGATGCTCCAGTGGCTCAGTGTGTTCTCACCTCTGTGTTACTGAACTCAGCTGCACTGTGTGCATGGCAAAAGACTTCTGAGGCTACACTAATGGTGCTGTTAATTCCCCCTGTTCATGTCTTCTCCTGCAGGGCAGCTTTCAGCCTCTCAAACATGCTGCTACAAAGCAGCTTATTCCTAGGACTGGGTGAACCACCACAAGGATTAAACTGGAACTAAGTTTAATTACCTATGCTGTAACAATTCCATCCCAAGGTAATAATGAGAATGTTTTTTGCAATTTACTAATATTTTTACAAAAGATTTAGTCTCTTTTATGTTTTTATAAGTAACAAGATACTCCTAGATCTGTTATGCTCTTCCACACATTTGTGTTTTATCTCTACTATGAGCTCATAAGCACACAAACCCACAGCACTGAACCCAAGAGTATGAAGCTGAGTGTTCATTTAATTTCCCTCTCTTCCTTTCATTTTAAAAAATCAATTGCTCTCAACATTTGCCTAATGAAAGAGGATGCCACACAGCACAGGATTTGGTTTTAGTCCTGCTTGTTAGCTATCACAACCTAAAGCTATCTTTCTGATTAAAATAGCTTCTCCCTGTTCTTTCATGTTATCATTTGCTTCTGACTCAGTTGATCATTTAGCTTTTGCAACAGAGAATGAGTAAGGATGGGTGAGCCCAAAAAGATAAAACAAGAACAAGCCTCAACTCTTACCTGAATCTTATCTCCTGTGGCATGTTTTTTTTTTAAGTAAGTGGGTGGAGAATTATTGGAAAAAAAAATTAGTTTGAATTTTGATTCAACAGCAGTTGCCAGAAATAAAAAATAGAATTAGCAAATGTTCCAAATTCAAATCCTGCTAGTTGCTTTCCAGTTTACACACAAGCTTTAATTATATTGTTTAGGTTTGTGGGTGTAGACAATGAAATATTGGTTTGCAAATGTATGTGAAAGGGCTACAGAAGAGAGACACAGCAAAGGGTTCATTACATGGAGACCAACTTCTTCTCAGATTGCACTGGGAGAACTGTGTTAGATCTCACATCCAGGGCACCACAATAGTGGAAGGATGTGAAGGATATCCAAAGAAGGTGAAGGGTCTAGAGGGGAAGCTGTATGAGGAAAGTTTGAAGTCACTTTGTTTGTTCAGTCTAGAGAAGAGGAGACTGAGGGGAGACATCATTGTAGTCTACAGCTTCCTGAGGAGGGGAAGTGGAGGAGCAGGAGCTGAGATTTCTCTCTGGTGACCAGGAGCTGAGGGAATGGCATGAAGCTGAGCCAGGGCAGGGTTAGCTTGGATGCTAGGAAAGGTTTCTTCCCCCAGAGAGTGCTGGAACACTAGCACAGGCTCCTCAGGGCAGCAGCCACAGCATCAAGCATGAGAGAATCCAAGAAGCATCTGGACAATGCTCTTAGACACATGGTGTGATTTGGGGAGGGATTGTCCTGTGCAGAGACAGGAGTTGGGCTCAATGATCCTTGTGTGTCCTTCTAAATCAGGACATTCCATGATTCAGGTTTTGGCCTCAAGTGCACATTTTAATTAAATTTCAGAGGACAATATAATTGGAGGTTGGTAGCAGGATCATCATGAGAAGAATTACAGAAACTGGAGACTTACTAGTGGCTGTTTAGAGTAAACCTCTTGCTTTTGAGGTTGGTGGAGATGTCCTGCATAAGATTTACCTTTAAGAAATCAGCAATCAGAGAGGATCTGATACCTTCTTCAGGGATCAGTCAACATTTCTGATCCTCTTTCCAACACAGAATCATAGGATTATCAGGGTTGGAAGGGACCTTAAAGATCATCTAGTTCCAACCCCCCTGCCATGGCTGATATACATTGACTTGTTTCTTCTTTAGGGATGGATTGTTGTGAACCACAGCAGGTCAAAAACTAACTCAGCAATTGGCAATGAGTGCTCATCAATGGCTGGTACAGATACATCACTGACTTTGTTGAAGGTTTTGATATCCGTGGTTTTTGAACACTTCTGTAATTGCTTGCTTGCTTGGAAAAATAATTTGTAAAACCTTCTTTGAGTTTTTGTTTTTTTTTGGTTTTGTTTTCTTGACTTTTTTCATCAGTATCTATTTGGAAGTGACTGAAAATTGTGCCATGTGCTGAAGAAAGGAGCTCAGCATGAGCTCAGCAATGTTATTAGACACAAGAGAATATATACATGGGGTCAATCTTATGTATAAGAGCTACCAGCAAAGAAAACTGAAGTAGCTCAGAAGGGAAAAGATCTCTGCTTTTTGTGGCCACCAAAAATAATGATTCTAAACTGATGATTCAGAATTTTAGGGTGAGGGATTCTCCCATCCTTCCCTGAGTGTGCTGGATGGGCAAACCTTCCTGGTAGTGCTGTGCTTGTGAAGCAGCAAACAGAGATTACTTATATTAATTATATATTATTAAGAGATACTTATATTAACGATTTGAACCAGNAACTACCTGAAGGGAGGTTGTAGAGAGGCAGGGACTGGTCTGTTCTCCCTAGTGGAGAGTGATAGGACAAGGGGAAATGGATGGAAATTGCACCAGGGGAGGTTCAGGTTAGATATTAGGAGGAATTTCTTTGCTGCAAGGGTTGTGAGCCATTGGAACAGGCTGCCCAGGGAGGTGCTTGAGTCCCCATCCCTGGAGGTGTTTAAGAGCCAGGTGGATGTTGCATTGGGAGGCATCATTTAGCAGGTTGCTAGGGCTAGGACAAAGGCTGCACTGATGATCTTCAAGGTCTCTTCCAGCTGGAACTGTTCTATGATTCTGTGTTCTATTCTATCTCTTCCTGTGCCACCACTCTCTGCCTCCCTCAAAAAAAAACCCCCAACAACAACAACCAAAGCTAAAACCAAACTAAACAAAAAAATCCAAACCAACCAACCAACCAAAACAAACACAAAAAACCCCAAATCAACCAATCAACCAACCAACCAAATCCAGCAACCCCCCAGTGCAACATTAGGCTGGAGTCCAGCAAGGCAGAGGCAGATTTGTGGTGTCAGGCAGGGAGCAGATCAGTGTTAATGAGAATCCTTTAACTATGATATTTACTTTTTGTCAGCAGCCTGAGGTTCAAGGGTAGAGATAAGCATCACCTCTGAGGAGGTCCCAGCTGAGCACTCTGTGTGTTACTGATAGCTCTGGGATGAGAAGCAGAGAGAATGCAGTGACTGAGAAACCCTAAGCCTCACAGAAGTGGCAGGATTATCTTGACACACACAGAGCCACCTAATCTCTGTTTATCAGATCTGAGAAGAAAGGGAATCCCTCCTGTGTCACTCTCGTTGGGCTTTTAGCTCCTTGGTTTGTTTTGTATTGTTTTAACAAAGAATCAGGCTGGACTATTCCCTGGAATTCTCCCCTCTTCTCCCTACAGCACTTGAGGGAGCAGGAGTGCAACAGGACACAAAGGAGATCACAAGCTTGAAAACAAGGGGAATTGCCAGATCCTTGGCTTGTGGAAACCTCAGTTTTTCAGCTGATTCCAGTGGAGTAGGCTGCATTTACACTAACTGCACCTTAGACCCATTATGTTCTGTAGGAGTTTCTGGAACTGAAATCCTTGTTGGGATTCCTCTGATTTGAAGTTAGCTACTCTTTCACAATGTTAAAATAATGGGGATGAAGGGATTAAACCTCCCAGTAACCTACTCTGCTGATGCTGTCAGGAAAATATTCTGCTTTCTGACTCATTTGCCCTGAGCTGACTTTTCTTTTTTTTAATGGTTCAGGGGTTTCCTTCTTTAGCCATAAATTGCATGCAAATTCTTTGTGTGTGTGTGACAGTGTGTGGATGTCAGTGTGTGTCTCTCAGAGGCTAAGCCAAAGAGAGAGGCTGTTCCTTTAAAGCAAAACTGGGGAAAAAAAAAGTGCCTCCAGGCGTCCTATTACAGCGGAATGAGCCAAGGCTCAGGATTTGCAGCTCAGCTATATAAACCCAGCAGAATCTGGCTGATGTGACCAGTCTGCCTTGCTGTCAAAGAGCTCTGCCTCTCCCTCCTCCCAGGAGCAATTGGACATCGCAACTTCACTGAGTTTTGACAGGAGAGCACCAAAGTCAGAAGCTGGCAGCTGACTTTGCCATCCCATTTATTGCATGGAGGCTGCTCACAGCAGGGTCTAAGCTCTGTCAGGCTCTCTAAGGTAAGGCTGCTTCTCTCCTCAACTAAGAAATAGGGAGCTCTTCTCCCACACAAGTTTGCAGTGACCCAGTGTCATCAGCCTCCGAGTTCTGACATTGGTCTGAAGAGTCAGGGATCTTACCAGGGAATGCTTCTGAATTGGAGCTTTGCTTCTCTCTTTAGTTAGTCTTTACAGTCTGGTGTAATTCTAATGTCAGAAATCTCTCAATGGCATCAGTCTGAGCCCATGAATGAATGAAGGATGAGTGCATTCAATGCTGGACTTCTTGGGAAATAGAGACAGAAACCTAACTGACAGGAAGGGTAGGAAACTCGATTTGGGATTTCCTCTTGGCTACTGAGTGTTGCCCCAATCCTCACCTCGTGTACCAGACTAAATCCACTTGCAGTTCCCAAACCTCCCAGGTAACTCCTCTTTGTCTGCTATTGTGTGTGACCTAAAAAGAGTCAAGTCCTTTTCCTTTGTCATTTGCTCTCTGCACACTTGTTTGCACTGAAGCCTTTGTCACCTCCCTCCCTGCCCCCGGCTCCTCTTAGGAGCATTGGTAACATTAGTCTGCCGTGGGGAGCAAAAGACAAAGGAAGATTCAGTTGGTATCTTATTACCAGCACTGAAAGGGGTGGGTTCTGGGGAGAGGGAGGTTGGAATTCTTCATCATCATGGAAAAATGGAGACACTTTCTTTACACTGTGTCTGAACTGCTTGCTCCCTCCTGCACTGAGATTTTCTGCATGACTGTGTTTGCACTTAGCAGTTAGGCTCAAATTGGCTTAAAACACAGAAGCCCACTGGGAGAAGGTGAGCACACTCAGCTTCATTGAGGAGTTAAGCTCACTTACTCAAAATTTGGTGTTGCATCACTTTTGCTGAGTTTTCCCTGCCTGCTTTGCTCTCTGGCTACTAGGGGAAAGAGGTTTTGGCAGTTATTCTAACTTCTGAAAAGCCTGTATCAAACTCTGCATGAGAAAGGTATGTTCACTTTGAAATGATGGTGACAGGTCCTTTTGCACAGTGGAGACATTAGAAAACTAAAAAGCACTATAAAGGTGTTAATCAAATTGTCTTTGGTGAGAGAAGTAGAAACCAAAGAGCTGCATGGGATTCTGTGGACTGGGTAAATTCTTAATGCCAAGCTGTTGTTTGTTTTCTCTTCCAGTTTATTTCGTATTTAAATCACATGAAATAATGGGAATTCATTTTGCACCCCTCTTGATTGATGTTATATGTGGGTTTTGTTTTATTGTGCTGGGGTTGTGCGTTTGTCTTTTCCAAGCCTGTGAAATCCTAAGTGTGCTCTAGCCCAAGAAGGAGCTGGAGAGTGTGGACTAGTGACAGCCCTCTGGATCCTAGGAAGACTTGCAGGAAAGTGTTGTGATCTCTTCTAGGGTTTTCTCTTCCTGCTCCTAGAAATTCAAGCACAAAGTTTTGATCAAATGAAAGAGCTTAGCCAAAAGAAGAGAACTGATCTAGCTGCAGCTCACCTTGTCTGGCAGTGAATTCTGCAAGTACTTGGAGGAGTTGTCAGGGTGTTCCCAGAGCATCCCCTTTGCAGCTGCTCAGGAAAGGCTGTGCCTCTGAAAGGAGCAGGTTCATTAGCAGCTGAAAAGGGGCAGAGTGAGAGGGATGCTGTGCAGGGAACTGCTTGTCCCCACTGTCACAAACCCTAGCCCTCTCCTCAGCAAATTGCTATTCCTTTCCTGTACTTTTTGCTCATTAATTTTATCCTCTGGCTCCTTTTAGCCCAGGAAAAATTCTTTGCAAGTTCCAGTGCTTAATCCTATAGCTACAGTTACTTTATCAAGGTTTCCAAAGCTGTAAAGAGCCAAAGTTCTGCTGAAAAGTGTGCAGCCTGCAGATTGAAATGTCTCATTTGGAGAGGAAGTTGCTATTGTGCTAAAGAAATCTCACCCAGGTACATTCTGGTGATGAGAAGCAGCCAGACCCAATTCTCCTGTGGAAATAATGATGCTTAATGATGCTAGGACTTGCTGGGAATATCCCTAAAGTCAGTCTAAAGTGCTCCACAAAATTGTGAGGCAGTGTGTTAAGTGGAGAGGGTTTGATAGTGGCATTCTGTTGTTCTCAACTCCCTAAGACTGGATCATTTTTCTTAAATAGTGACTGAAACTTACCTGAAGTGCTGCTAGAACACCTTTGAAGTTCAGATCAGGAGGCTTATTATTCATATTATTGCATTTTATTAAAGATCTCAAAAAGCCAAAGACTCTTTATGTATGAAGATGATCTGACTTGCTATTAAGAGGCTGTCAAAGTTTCATCTTGAGTATTGTTTCCATTTTTGATAAGAAAATGAGATTAGATGAAAAATGAGATTCAAGAGTGAAGCAGAGCTGGGAAGCAAATGTGCATTTGAAACAGGGAGGTTGCTTTGGAGCCAGAGATTTAACCCTTTCATCCCTTCTGGTAAATGTACTTGTGCAGTTCTCTGCCATTTGCCTTGTACAACACCAGGGTCCTTCTGCTCATGGAGCTTTGTGTTGTGTGCACTAAGGGCTGAGTGGTGTTAAATGGCCATGGGTTGTAGAAGAGTTGTCTAGTGGAAATAGATGTCCTGTGGTGGCAAATCTATATGGGAGAAACTATTCATTCCACTGACTGTTCCCACTAGTGAATCCTGGTCAGTCTGATTCAATCTGAATCAGTCTAGAGTGAATTTGGAAGTAAGTATAAATGCAGAGGGCTGGTAACTTCATTACCAGCTACACATGGACCTGTCCTACCTGTGTGACACACATCAAAACATGAGGACTTCAGAGAGGCTAAAAATGCCTCTGATTTGAAGCCTGTGATTTGATAGATTGGTTCTTGGACATGTGCCACCACAGTCTGCTAAGCTGAAGGGCCATGGACAGCTTTAAAGTCCAGTGTCTCTTAAAGCTGTAGGCTTAGGAACAGATGATTTACATCACTGGAAAGTGAGAAATCCTTGCTTTCCAAGAATAAAAAGGTATTTCTTTTGAATTGTGGCAGTTTGAGACATTGGGCTTCAAAACTGGGCTCTGATTTGCCAACTTGCACCCTCTTAGGCTTCATTTCTGGTGTGAATTTAGCACATCCTTCTCAAAGACTGGTCTCAAAACCTGAGGCTCACTGCAAGCAATTGTTAAGACTAGTCAGTTCTGGACAGAAAGCATCATAGCTTGAGGTCAGGAGCTGGAAAATAAGGGATGTGTACAGAACAGTTATGAGTTTATAAGGTATAATTTAATTCATTAAACCTCCTGACATCAAAGTAGACTTGCTGTCTATGGCTTCTCTTGGGTTTGTGTAGGAGTTTATTAGAGGTTGATGATGTTGTTACTGTTGCTACAGCATTTTAGAGCCTCATGGTATTGGAAAGAGTGAATAGATATAAGTAGTGATGTTCTCTGCCACAGAGAAATGACAGTGTCTATGACCTGTTCAGAAAAGCTCTTTGTGTATTGAAGAGAAAAAAAACAGGGAATAAAACAGTTCTTTGAGGAACAGCACTACTGGAAAGAAGGAAAATGAGAGACAATCTTGAGCCATCTCAGTTTCCACCAAGCTCTGGGGTCTATACAAGTGTGAAGCTTCCCCTTACCCAGTGCTTGCTGTCCACTGGTGTGTTCAACCCTCTGTCCAATGTGAGCTGCAGTTAAATGCCTTCCACATGTGGGAAAACTTAGAAACTGGGCATTGTTCCAGCTAGGGAAATCTTTCAGTGTATGATGTAACTCAATGGTGTGGAATAGGCAGACTGGGGAGGAGGAGACACGGTGGGATTCTGCCTGACAGGAGATGTCTCTTGATCCAGCAGAAAGGATTTGGGCATTGAAAGAAGGATTCTAATAGGGATAACAGGACAAAGTGTCAATAACTTTGTGTCTCTTTTTAACATTGGCTGGAATGATGTACATGTCCCTGTAATTACACATGGCCTTAATGTAACATTTTACTGGATTTCTATGCTCATCATTTCTTTCTCTCTCCAATTCACTGCACAAAACAATAACAAAATCCTTGAGCTTCAGTGAATACATCTGGATGTAGACTTTAAACAATATTAGTTAATATACATTAAATCTTATAAAACAAATGTGAGATTTTGCTGCTCAGGTTGTGGAGTTCATGTGAATAACTTTCCAGTTATCTTTTTGTTTGGCTTAAGCATGAGTCAATCACCACAGAGAAATTCATCCTGAGTTGATCTTGTGGCAAGAAATGTCTCCAAATTCACATCCTTAATTGTCTTGCCTCTGTAGTTTCAATTAAAGTAGGGTGGGATGTTGCCAAGTTTTCCGAAGTTCCAGCTGGAGAGAATAGCCTCTGGCATTTGGTATTCTTTGGGCAGCAGAGAACAAGGTTGCCAAGTTTGCATTCAGTCATCCATCACATATTAGCCTACTGGAGGTCCATTCTTCCCTAGCAATAGGGGAGCTCTGCTTCCTACTTAGAGAGATTACTCACACTGAAAGCTCTTTCCCCATAACCAGAACTGCACCAGGAGGAGAAAGGAAGCTTTCTTCAGTTCATATGAGTGCTCAGTTTCCAAACTCTTGACAAAAATGATATTGTTTCATGCTTAGAAAACATATTCTTTTTAGTAATTGAGTTGAAAGTTACAGGGTGGTAGAACAGAAAGCTTTAATGCAGCTTTTAAAAGCAATTGCTTGACTCTGAGGCACAACAAAGGTCTATTGTAGTAGTCTGCCCCTTCCCCATGCCAGCCTGTAGCATTGGCCATACATGTAGAGAGATTGGCCAAGAGATTGAAAGGAGTCTGAAATTGGGAGCCTGGGGAAATTCCACTGCAATGATTTGTCTTCAGCTAAATACATGAGTATTGACCTGTGCCTTATCCCAAGATGCTGCAGAACAAGAGAAGCTCATAAACCTAAAACTACTAATGCTGATTTTCTTATGGGATTAGGATATTAACCATAATAAACTGTCCTGGTCCTTTAAATTCATGTTCTTTTACACTCTTCTGGAGCACACAGCTGAAAGGGGATGGAAATAGCTTCCTCTGAGTGCACATGAAAATTCAACTGGGGGATTGTTTCCCTGTGTGCCCATCACAATTAGTTTCTACCACTAAGGAACTCCTGCTGGAAAGGGATTAAAAAAGAGGTTTATTTTCCAAGAAAGGAGTTCACTTTTCATTCCCAAGAAATCAAAAGAATTGGAAACAGACACATTTTTGTCAGTCAGCTTTGGGCTTGTCTCAAAGCGTGGATGCAGGGTTGGCAGGTGAGAGAGGCAACTGGGAGCTGAACACTCTTGTGACTGTGGTTTTCTGCCTCTCTGGTTTGATGAAAAGCCTTTATTTGGACAGGAAAGGTTCACTTTTTCAGTGTGTGTTATACACTTCAGTACAAGACCTTGGTGGTTATCCTGCTTGGCCTGGCATGATCTCATTTTGTCAGAAGTCAGATTGTTATGCTTTCAAAAGGAGCTCAGTGTCCACTTTGCACTGGTTCTTTGTACTGGTTCTTTTGGAAAAACAGCAGCTTTTGGGTATGTTGAATCCTCCTAAATAGCTTCTCTGTGCTCTGTGACAAAGGTCTATGCCAAGGAAGACATAAAGGTAGCTTGTGATGTGTAGGCAATCCATTCCTCTTAGTGAGACAGAGTGTAACGCATGTTTTTCCTTTACTTGTGGCTTGTACTTCCCCTCTGCATTGCTTGTACTACAGTAACTCAAGTCTGACTCAGAATGAATGCTGCACACTGCAGACTACAGGATGTATAGCAAGGGAAAGGTCTCAGATCATTTTTCTTATTGAAGTATTTTGGCAATCTAAACAGTTTCCAGGAAAAGAAACTTGGCATTTCCCATGGTGAGCACTCCTTATGAATGTCCTATCTATTTTTCCAGTTTGGTGGCCAAGTGAGGTGTTTATGGGAGGATATACCATCAACAAGCCAGGGAATTTATGTTTCCACTGCTAAGTGTTAATTATGATGTAGACTTAGACACTTTACAGGTTAGCAACTCAATCACAGTGATCTACCACTACAAATGCTGCAGCTCCAGGCTTGGTGGAAAGAATGCAGGACCCAGAGAAAACACCGTTCTCAGATGCATTCTTAGGCTGTTATTTCATATACTGTTTATTTTCCTTAGTAGTAGTACCCTGGGATTGGACAGGGTTGCTGGCAGAAGCAAGGAAATGGGGTTTACTCCTGGCCAGCCACATCTGTCTTGTCCATGCTCTTCCATCACAAGACCTGGTGCTCTTGCCATCTCTGGCAACTCAGTGTCACTGCCTCATCTGGGTCTCAGAAGCCTCATGCTTCTGGTATTGTAATGCCATGTCAGTGCTGAGGAAGGTCATTTTGGACACAGAGATCATTTGCTTTGGTTTGGTTGGGATCCTCCTAGATTTGAGTGTGATTACATTTGCACATTACTGATGGTCCCACTGGCACTATTCAAATGGCTGAAGCCTCACCTGTGAGAGAAGGGAACTGATCCTGAATGAATACAGTGCTTTCCATGTTGTGGCCTGACTCTTTTTTTTGTACTATTTATACTACTCAGAACATGTGCAGGAACCCTTAAACTGTTTGTTTCTGTGTATAAAACTCACACTTGATGTAAGAAAAGTGCAATTCCTATAAATAGAAATATGTCCTATATATCTTATAATCTTATATCCTGATTTCCTATAAATAGGCTCTACTACACTGGCAAAAAAAGGAGCCCTAATGTAAATAAAAATGAAGTATCCAGTGTCTAACATCAGTGGTTTCAGCTGAGGAGAGAGCTTTTTCTGCTAACACCAGCAATTATTCTTTCACTGTGATGGGGCTGTTGAATATGGATATAGTGTAGCTGCTTGACATTGTCTTAATTACACAGCAGAGAAATTTCTTTTTGCAGAGGATGTCTTGGTGTGATCTGATTTGGTTTGTGCTCATATAGGTCAGGAGCACTGCTCATGGAGTTACATGGGGATAAAATCAGCCTGACAGGGAGGAAATTAGAATCCACCAAGCATCTTTCATGCCCAGAGTGGCACTTCATTGTCTGCATTATTCCTTGTCCACATCACTTCAGCTTGCATTTCTGAGGGGATAGGTTTCTCCTCTGCAGACCTTGGAGGCTGCCAGCCAAATTCTCATGTGACACAATTGCATTGATTTCACTGGATGGATAATTGAGCTCCACATCCCTTCTCTCATTCCATGGCTCAAATTACTGTCAGCTAAGACCAGCGTAGGCAGGTCTCAAGTCACTGTGGGTTAAGAGAACAATGACAGAGCGTTGGTGGTGGAGGTCTCTCGAGCCTCCCATTAGTGTAACAGTGCCCAATTTGTTGACATTTGAAGCAGCAGTGGACTTTTTTTGTCTGAGTTCACTCACCATTGCCACTAGTCACTTGCTCAGGGCTCTGTATGTGGCTGCATTTTCCATTAGATTACATAAGTGCTTCTGCTTTACATCAGAGCACTGAGAAATATCCTCAGACTGGACTTTTTAGAAACAATCTCCTCTCGTTTCCAAACACTTAGCACTCATTTTGTTCCATATTTTGTGAATCTCATTTATAGTTTAGTTTGTCTTGCCAAGCCATGCTTGATTTCACTCCCTCTTCACTCTTCCTTATGCATTCTGATCTGCTAAGAGTTTGCTACCCTACTGTGGGTTGACAAAGATGCAAATTCTTGATGCTACCACATCTGACAGAACGAGGCCAAGCAGATATCTAGCCTGGGGGAAGCTATTACTGGAAGTTGGATTTCAAGGAACTCTTCCTTCCGTGGTCTTGTGAGTTAGTAAAGGCTGCACTGCTGCGCGGCTCAGAGCCCAGGACCAAGGACAGAGGAGCTCCGGCGCCAGGGAAATCCACCCAAGGACAGGAATTCTTGCCTTCAGAGCAGGGAATTGCCTGGGAAAGGGTCACCCATACACCTGCCCAGCTTCTCTTATTACCCATATACCTGCCCAGCTTCTCTTATTACCCATACACCTGCCCAGCTTCTCTTTGAATGGTGACCAAAGCCTACTAAAGACAGGAGGCAAGCAATAATATTGCTTCCAGGGGAACAGGTTGCCCAGAGAGGTTGTGGCTGCTCCATCCCTGGCAGTGTTCAAGGCCACGTTGGATGCAGCCCTGGGTGACCTGGGCTAGTGATTGGCATCCCTGCTCAGTGTGGGGAGGTTGGGACTAGAGGATCTTTAGGGTCCCTTCCAACCTGCCCATTCTACGATTCTATGATTCTATGATCATATAGCAGCCTTTCAGTGCCTAAAAGGGGATTGCAAGATAGAAGGAGAGAGACTTTTCAGCTGGTCAGATTGCAATATGACAAGGGGGAATGGTTACAAGCTGAAGGAGGGGAGATTTAGACTAGAAATTAGAAGGAGTTTCTTTACCCAGAAGGTGGGGTTAGGCACTGGCACAGGTTGCCCAGAGAGGCTGTGAATGCCCCATCCCTGGCAGTGTTCAAGGCCAGGCTGGATGTGGCCCTGGGCAACCTGGTCTAGTGATTGGCATCCCTGCTCATGGCAGGGGGGTTAGAACTAGATGATCTTTAGGGTCCCTTCCAACTTGGGCCATTCTACAATGATGATAATAATATTACTGATGGACAAGGAGAGTACAGGCTGTTCTGATTGATTGCTGAGATGCTTCCAGAGCTGTCATTTTCTGCTGACCTGAGACCTGCTCTTTGGATGTTGATTAACCAAACTTTCAGAGATGTTATACATATATGTATTTTAATGATGTTGTCTTTTAAAGAGCAGATTCAAAGTGTTAACAGGACAACTTGTCTGCTGGCTGAACAGGTCTCAGCCTAGTTTGAGCAAAGAAATAAGAGTTGTAGATTAATTTGTAGGAAAGAACAAAGAGTTCTGCCTTAGTTTGTATTTGTTGTCGTAATGTGAAGGTCTTTTCAGGCTCTGGAGGAGGGATGGGAATTCTTCCAGCTGCATTTTGCTCCTACCCTGTCTCTCTTTGCCTCCTGTGGTGCAAATCCAGATCTCATCTTCGGGGGTGTGGAGATGACTCTGCAGGAGAAAAGGGAGATGTGCTTTTGGATTTGACCTAGATTGATTAGAAAGATGAGCTCTTGGGACTGTCAAGACCATACACTGCTCCAAGGGGAGGCAGCCACTGAGTTCCTGCTCATGCTCTGGGCTTTTTCTTGGCATAAAAAGAGGAAAAACAGAAGATTGGGTTTTGGGTTGGTTTTTTTAAAGATTTTAGGGCTTGAGGAAGTAGAAATCAAAGTAAAATTCCCAATTGCATGCAAATAAACACAATGAATTCTGAAAGCATCTTGCTGCCTGCTGACCAATATAATCTGTAGCAACTCACACTTCTTGTTATTCCAGACTAATATACTTGTAAATGATTTCTGCCTTTAGCTACAGCAAAGTGATTAGAACAGGAGAATTCCACATCAATTGCCTCTCTGTGTGACATCCCTTCAGCTAAAATCACTTGAAATATGGGCAAGTGTGATGCTGGGTGCATGGGGTAGAATTTTGACTAACCTCTTCTGTCTGACCTCCAGGGGAAACTTCAAAAGCAGCTTCATCAGAGATGCTGTACAAAGCAATGCTGTCTGTGTGCTTAGCCTATTCATTAGTGCACTATGTGAGTATTTGGTTAATATGCCAATGCTTCATGGCTCTTATAAAGGCCAAGATCCTATTTTCTTCTGGATAGTTTTCAGTAATATTTTCAGTAAATGTATTAATTTTGCATTTGCTTTTTACACTTTTTACATTTATTCACCTGTTCATATTTATCAAGAGCATTGGTGATTCATTTCCTACCTTTCATTACCTGTGGAAAAGCTAGTTTTTAATACCTCAGTTGTGAATTTTAGAGACAAATGAGCTTGTCCAAGCTCTTATCTCCAGAATTAGCTGCTGCTCTGTTCTGAAACTCTTGCTCAGGGTGAAAGGAGTGGGGAGAACATACTGAAGTCTGGAATTTCTGTTCTTCACATCCCCAAACCATCTAGAACTTTGTGGAATGGGCTCTGGAAAACCTATAAGTGGTTTTTGGAAGGAACACTGTGGAGAAAGGTTTGGAAATGAAGCAGAGGTTTGCATGTGGAATGACTGTAAGTTGCTGTGATTCATACAGAAAAGCACACAAACCTCATAGTTCGAAACTGCATCAGCAAAGCCCTCAAAATAATTCAAAGTGAAGTCTCTAGTGTCTACCCAGAAAATAATGAGCTCCTGACAAAATGTAACTTGGCAAAGAAACTTTCCAAAGACATGTTTAGAAAACCATAGCTCTTTTCCACCTCTGTGTCTTTGCTACGAGGAGGAAAAAACCAAGAGCCCAAGTGAATGCTTTTGCTATTAGGAAAGGTTTATTAAAAGATACACTACAGGCTGAGGAGGGAAGAGTGGAGAAAAGTGATTTCTGCTGTGAGGGTATGCACAGAAGTGGCTTTTGCTGTAGAAGGGTTTTTTTATATATATTAGAAAAGACACTAGTCTAGGCCTTAGCATCTGTGGCAGCTCTGCTATGGACCTGATTCAATTCCACATTTAGCAGTTCAGAGTTCTGCATATTTCTTCAGAGAGTAATGGGTAAAACTCATTTCTGTGCTGTAAATGCAAACAGAGGTTTCAGTGGGAAACTCAGGAAAAGCAAGGTGTGAACATATCTCTTCTCTTTTCATAGAAGCAGAGAATGTCCTGAGCTGGAAAGACCCACAAAGATCATTGAGTCCAACTCTTGTCTATGCACCAGACAACTCCTAAAGTCACACCATGTGTCTAAGAACATTGCCCAGATGCTCCTTGGATTCTGTCAGCCTTGGTGCTGTGACTGCATCCCTGAGGAGCCTGTGCCAGTGCTCCACCACCCTCCACCTTTTCCTAATATCCAAGCTAACCCTCCCTGGCTCAGCTTCATTCCCTTGGGTCCTTCTGAGCTGAGCCACTTCTGTAGCTCTACTGCTGTTTTCAGAGCAGTGGCAAGTTTTCTGGCTCTGTTGCCTTTGTGGCACTTCCCATCTCTGATGTGTCCCACTGTCTCTAATGCAGTTTTTGTCTGGGCTGTATCTGCTAGTGGCTTTTTCCTTGCAGCTCTGAGAGCTACAGTAAGAACAGAGATTGCTTTGGAGATGGGAGGGGGAAAAAAGTATTTAGCAGTATTTAGTCTTGTCTGTATTCATTTTTTCCTCTGATGTTTGTAGCAAATTGCTCCAGTTGGCTGCTGGCTGAGCACCCTGCCAGGAGTCTGAATGCTGCTCAAAGGCACCCCACTGACCTGCTTGCTTTGTTTCTCTTTGCTGAGTTCCCATTTCCAGAAATTGATGCTCAAGTGTTCAAGCTCTTAACAAAAAGCAAAACAAAACCCCAAACCAGCACAAAACCAAGGTTCAAGGACAGACTGAATTCCCTGATAACTTCTGCCTCATCTCAGTCCCTGGGAGCTAGACCAGATGGGCTTGCTGTTAACTCTCCCATAGTTACCTCTTCTAATTCTGCTCCTATTTTTCAGTTCATGGGTAACATCTGCCCCATCAAATAACTAGTTTGTGTCTTGTATAAAAATCCTCTTGTGGTCTGAGCTGGATGCAGTATTCTTCTTTGCTTCCTGTCTGAGGACATGAATCACTTCAGTTGTGTAACAGCTAAGATGTTAGTGCACAGTAGTGGATGCAGCTCATCAGAGGAAGATTGTGTGTACTTGTGTGTGTGAATGACTTCTCTGCTAGCATAAAACATCTGGAGACTGTTAGACATGCAAGGGCATTCTGCAGATGTAAGAGAATTAGCTGGACCCATGCATTCTCTTTCAGTTACAGATTTTCCTCAAATTTTCTGGTGTATTTCTCTGTGGGTTTTGTTAACCTTGTAATTTATTGCCATGGATTCATCTTCTTATTCTGGTAATTGCCTGGGCACATCCTGTATTTGGTTTCAGAAGAAGTTTTTTTCTCCTGTTACCCTAGAATTTCAAGTAGTTCTGTAGCTTTCTGTTATTTGCTACACATCCATCTCTGGTCAAACTTGGTTCTTCAGTGCAAAAGACATTTCCCTATTTTTTCTCCCTTGCACTCCAGTTCTTTGCTTTTTACTTAGGTATTTTCAGGCAATTTTCTAGCACTCTTCAGGAAGATGTTTTAATTATGGAAAGGAAGATTTAACAGAACCTTTCCTGTGAGGTCCTTGCAATACTTAATTCAGTGAGACATGTGTTCCCCCTGTGAGTTTTCACTTGTGGATAAACTCTGACACACCAGATGATTGCTAAAATACTTTTCATGAGTTTCAGTGCTCAGCTCTAACCACAAGACCACACTATTAATCCCAAGGTTGTGAGAACTTTCTGTGCTGAGAGCAGCTGCTTCTGTGGGAGCTCCTCATGTCCAGCCCCAACAAGCCAGCTCCTTTCCCTCCTTATGCTTCAGAGATGGCAGATCTCTGCTTGGGAATCTTTGGCCTCAGCTGCTGTTGAGATGTAGTTTTCTGGGCTTGGGGAATCCATTCAGTGGCAGAGCTGTTCATTGCTCACTTGGCAATGATACTATGAGGTAACAGGCTATGCCTTAGCATTCCACAGTCGTCGTCGNGGCACAGTTATGGCACCAGGGGCCACAGGAGACCACAAGGGATTGTCAGACTGTGCCTGGCATTCCACAGTAACTCCCAGATGAACATATTCTCTGGCTGCCCTATATTTTGGTTCATCTCAAACTCTATTTCCATGCTGATTTTCCCCCCAGTCAGCAGTAGGCTCCCTAGTGAGTCCATCTGGCAATCTGTATCCCCAGTTTCATAAAAGAGAGTCTCTCCTCCCCAGAGATCCATCCTCCCAGCACCACAGACCAAGGCTCTGTGGTAGAGCTGAAGTGAGCTGCATGTTCCCTTGCCTGCCAGCATCTTCCACATGTCCCTGCAGGACAAATCTGGAAGATATTTGCTCCTTTTCTTATGCTGCCTGAGCAGCAGGCCCCAAATCACTCGACTGTTCAAGGCACTGTTGGAAATGCCAGCTCAAATACTTGCCCCAGCCCTGAGGCTAATTGCTCAGGTTGGTTGGGGCTCTGAGCAGCATGATCTAGTGGAAGTTGTCCTTGTTCATTGCAGGGAGGGTTGGACTAGATCACCTTGGAAGGTCCTTTATAGCCTAAACTATTCAATGATTCTATTCTAAATGTATAATTTATGAAGTAAATTGCTCCCAATGAACATTTTGCTTGGCTTTTTCAGCTCAGGATTTGGGCTTCCCCTTCACATAATATAGGGAATAACCTTAATTTAAGAAGAGTAAAATAAGACTCCAAAAGCAAAAGTAAAACCAAACAGATGTGTTTTATAGATGTAGCATTTTCATTTTCATTTCCTGGGCTTTGCAACTCTAAGGCAGAGGGAAACATCAACACAAACCATGTGAGACATTACCTCAGTCAACCCACAGCCCTTTGCTTTATTCCCTTGAACCCATTCAGCTGCATCCTTTTTACATGCTCTTCAGCCTTATCTTGCCTCAAACAAAAACCTGTATTTTTAACAAAAAGTACTACAGAGCCATATTTTTAGCTGCTGTGAGTCACTGGAGTGCCACAGGTCAAATTCACCAGCTGGTCTAACATGTTTTGAGGGAGAAGTGGAGTTGGCTAATACACCAGAACAGTGCAGTTAAATCAGAAAGCTGAGAAATCTAGTATGTGTCTCTTCTCCTCCCCCTCCCACCTCCTCCCCAGCTCTTCTCTTTTCAGTCTTTCAAGCTGTTTGTGTCACATCTTGAGCCAAGATGGTTTCCAGCCAAACGTGCTGGGGGTGTGAGGGGAGTGGGCTTTTTGTCTCCAGTTACTATACTTTATAACAAGCAGAACTTGCCTTGCTAAGAGAAGAATCAGGTCCTCAAAGATGGCAAGAAACAGAAGGTAGTTGGGTGAGGAGTAGGTGATCTAAGGGGATCTGAGCAATGCCTAGCAATCCTTACAGGGTGGGGGACAGGAGGCTGGGGCCAGGATTTGCTCTGTGGTGCCCAGGGACAGGACTAGAGGCAATGGGCACAAACTAGCACCCAGCAAGTTCATCTGAACATGAGGAGAAACTTCTTTCCTTGGAGGCTGATGGAGCACTGGCCCAGGCTGCCCAGGGAGCTGCTGGAGTCTCCATCTCTGGAGACATTCCAAACATGTATCAGTATAACAAGCCCATGGATCAGTACAGACTGGGAACTGATCTGTTGGAGAACAGCCCTGGGGAAAAAGCTCTAGGAGTGCTGGTGGCTAGGAGGATGCCCATGAGGCAGCAATGTGCCCTTGTGGCCAAGAGGCCAATGGCATCCTAGGATGCATTAAGAGGAG